>CAXKVX010005024.1:0-12708 GCA_964058865.1 Eleocharis quinqueflora
TTGGATCTTCTGTGGCAGGTTCGGATCATTTAATTATCTGGCAAATCACTGATACAGCATTAAAAGCAGTTTCTTTGCATACTTGTTAGAATCTAGGTTCTAGCCAGGTCAATGTTTATTAGTCACACATGTAATTGATTACTTGAGAATCTTGAGATGCTTGATTGATCATATCCTATTATATTATGTACTTCTTAGCCTACTTTTTTTCCTATAATCAGTTGCTTTCTAAGGTTAATGATAACAATTAAACACAAAATGAACAAATTAATCCAGCTACACCAGTGCAATATACTTGCACAATAAATATTATATAAAGAATGAAATCAATAGTTCAATACATGAAAACTGATTGCAGAAGCAAGTCATGGACTCATGGGTGAGGTTGACTTTTTCATTTTACAAAAAAAAAAAAACAGCACAAAAGGGGTAACCAATTTCCTTTACATTACTGAAACAAAACAGTACCAGTACACATCATATAAGAAAAACAAAATACTCCATAATATTACCCTATAATCCTGTCCCTGAAATAGAACCCCAGCTGACAAGATAACTTATCTCAGTTAATGACAAGGTATCAAAACAGTATGTACCATAACATACTCAAGTCTCAGTAAATAACATAGTCGGCAATCAGTGTATACCAGCATCCACGACTAATGAAACACCAAAATCACTCAAAACATCATCACAAATATTTAAAAAGTCAACAAACAAAACCTCAAATGCCAATTGACAATAAACAAATTGACAGATCCCCATTCAAGATACATTTAAGCAAAGCACACATTAACCCAACAGATTTTCCAGAAATGCCCTTCCTGTTTATTTTGTCTCTCAACACCCTTTGAATTCGGTATCTATTGCCATTATATCCAAAATCCCTCATTGACTCGTGGTCCGTCACTATGGCGCTGAGCAGAAAAAAGGAGACTTCCCTTTCTGCCCGGCTCCCACAATATTGTTTGATCAGTAAGTACAATCAGAAAAGGCTCATCTTCAGTTTTCAACTTGCCAGAGCAGGTAAAAATGGTCAAAGTAGCTACACCTTTAGAGGTTTTAGGAGATCCATATAGGAAACATAACATGATTGGTTCAGCCTAATCAACCAATATCAAACGGAAGCACAGCAGACAAAATGCTTTTCAACCCACTGGAAAACAATTACCTTCCAGCAAACTGCAAAGGGGTAACAAATCCGAAGAAAGCTAAAAAAACAACAACCATTTTTTCTGGCTAATTAACCCTATCAACCCTTTATATATTTCATGTGTATTTTGCATATTTGTCATGAATTTCGGTCCCATAATAACATTTAAGTTTTATGGCTAATTAGTCCAAGAAAGTTTCTAAACATGGGCAAAAAAAAACACGGCACACACACACATGTGCTCTCCTGCAACCGAGAATAACATGCACCTTAAAATCCAAAGAGTGAAATTAAACAAGCTAATTGCACGAGAAAATTCATTTGAACAAAACTCTTTGAACTATTTCCTATATTTACAGACTATGATTCACTAGGAAGTCAAATGGTAATCAAGATTACCTCAACAAATAAAACAAGAAAGAAAGGAACAAACAAGACAACACTTTCAATTGTTTGTTCACCAACAACAGAGTAACATAACTGAGTTTGAGTACATTCAAGGAAATGAAAAATAGTTGCTATGCTTAGGCCATAATCACCAGCCTTTACCAATTAGCCACAACCAATCAAGTGTAACTCCAGAGGAAATACCTGCTAACAGGCATAGTGCCAAGATATTACCTAGTGCATTTTGCTCTGGTGCCTGCAAAATCAAAGAGTGACACAATTCAAATTGAGTTAAATTGGTCAGAGATGCTAATTTTAGAACCCTTTTGAAAGATAAGATGAAGTTAGTTGCTCCAGTAAGTTCTTTCTGGACCACATATGTGGGCCTAGTTTATAACAAATTATCATTGTAAAGACCTAGATGGCTAGATCATAAAATCTGACCTGACATTAAGTTCCTGACCAGAATAATTGGTTTAAATCAATAACCAAACACAGTCAACCCACAAACAGGCTGACACATAAGATACTGACAGCATGACCACTAAACTAATTTAGCCCAAATGACCACGAAACTTAAAAAGTACAAAGTCAATTTTATCTCACATAAACCTGACCTAAAAATATTCCATGCCTCTATTTGGACTGAGACAATTTTTAGTGATGATGTACCAAACACCGGTGGACTGGCTTATATTTCAGCGCCGCTACTCACAAGGTTTTTGTAATTTCAAGTTTGTTCCTTGACTGTATGGATGAAGTGTTTTGTTATTTTGAACTTTGTGATGTTTGACTTTCTGACCACAACTGAAATGAAATGACCATTTCATCCCTTCAAGAAAACTAACCTTGTATCCTTTTGGTGCCTCTGTAAAAACACACACAGTGAGATAGCCATTTGTCAACCCTAGAAAAGACGTAAGAAAGATCATCCAGCCCTGGCCTCCATATTTTGCAGTAAAATAAAATGCAGGAATTAAGAGGAAGCGGGAAAGAGTTGCTGTCATAATTCCCTTTCTTGAAGTCAACTTGATACGTTCAATCAAAGGCAGATATCTCCCGACTAAATCCAGCACATTGTACATGGCAATCAGTACTATTGCATACCTGAGTGGTACAAGAGAGAGCAATTTTCTTCAAAAGAGAACAGTCAGAACAAAATTTGAAAATTATTTTACTATGATAAGCCACATAATTAAAGTAAAAGGAATTGCTTCCGGAAGGGAAAGGAGATCTAACCATGTACCAAGTTTGTGGGACCCAGTATCTTCAGACAAAAATCCAGGAAAGATGGACAATGTCAATACGTAGATAAGATACAGTGAGATTGCATGGTCTATATTCTGAAGAAATAGATCTTTCGTTGATAAACGCCCTTTAAGATGTGGGTCCTCCTCAGCCTGAAATGTTTTAACAAAGAAGTTTAACAATTCTTAAAGAAATAAGTTTAGAAGGGTGCTCTCAATTATCCCCAGTTTCTTAAAGGAATTTTTGCACTAAGAGGTAATTGGTGTAAATAATTTCAAGTTTCCACGCTAAAATGAAAATCATGCATAAGCTCGTTAACAGGAAGTAGAAGTGCTTTTGAAAACATGCGAGCATAAAATTTAACCAAACTCTTTTATTTCTTTTCTAACAACAAGCACATGCTTCTTTCTACATCACATGAGCAAAAAAGATGGAAAGCCAGGGATTTTTCTGAAATAACTGGTACACTAGTAGAAAAGAACATCTTTTTTCAATTATTTCGACAGCCAAAGTAATTTATCCATATCCATGCTTCATAGAAGTAGTAAGGCATAAAGGGTTCTAGTGATAACTTCAACATTTTGCAGGATGTATCTAAAAATGACCCTAATTGATAAAGAAACGAAAGATGTAAAAGGGTACCGCAATCTGAGAGTTATGCTTGACCCCACCAGCAGCCAGGTCAGCAGTTACAGTTAGAGATCCTTCGGCAGCAGCCTTCATGCGGTACTGCTTCACAATAGGTACTTTGGGAAATACGTATGCATATAGGAAGAGGCATAGCAGCTCGAAGAAGCATGTTATGGCAAAGAATAAAACTGAAGAGTGAAGAATGAAAAGTAAATTTAATAAATAAGAGTAGCTTAGACAACATATCTATGCCTAAAAATTAAAACTTCCTTAAAAATGTAATTGGCTAATCAACAGTAAATTCAGACAAATTTAAACAAAACTGAGGCTTAGTGACAAATAGAAAAGTTTTTGTGAGCTATCAAAAAAGAAACTTTTGCGATAACAAAAAGAAAGATATTTTGTTTACGTACGTGCGCCCTTTCGCATCCCGTCATGGGAATCTTGAAAGGCTGCTTTTGTTATACATCTTAGTGCTGATGTTAGAACACCTGATGCTGCCAACCCTGCCATAAATGCCTATGACACATCACAAAATAAATAAGCAACTAATTAGTGGAAATTTTACAAGACTGCAAACAATATGAGATGTTTATTTGTTAAATAGCAAAGAGTACCTGCATAAATTCAGGACACATTAAGGCAAGGTCACCAACCATTCCACCCTCTACAAAGCCATCAGCCACACCAAAGATCGCACTGGACAGGCACACCAAAAAAAAGACAACAGGCCCTCCCTCCCCTCTAAAGCCAACATCAACCTATTTAGTACAATCCCAAATATCAGAACAAACTAACATCTTACAAAATTACAAAATACAGGGAAATTAAACAGAAGCATCCCTAATTGGTTAAACAATAGGAAGTTAACCATAGAAAGATTTACAGGTTGTAGTCAAAAAGTGAAACTTCCAATTTGTATTTCTAAGCCAGGCAGAGGAATCTTTTGCTAATACCGGAAACAAAAAGGCTTTCAGCAATCAGCAGATATTTTGAGTTTTTTTTTTTCAAATTACAGAATGATAAACAATATATGATATGAAAATGACTTACAATGATTAGTGCTAAACTGCTCAAGAAAAACAGCACAAAACCAACTAGATTACGCAGACGAGTATTGCCTTTTGCTTCCCTGTACGTCAGAATTGAAATGGTAGCCAGGGCACAAGGTTGGTACACTATGGTGAGTACTCTTGTAGGATGATATTTCTGCAATTTAATATGTCAAAATGTTAGAAATGTTGACACAGACAACAATATAAAAAGAAAACAATCCAAACAAATCCACAGACTAAACATGCATTAGATGTGGTCAAGAATTTTAGTTAAATGTACTTGCATAACTCAAGCTAAAAAATAAAAAGTTCTTCTTAGATTGCAATTTTGCCATTGATTGAATAATACAGCTGTGTTTCTTAATAGGGGAAATTGTTAGGTACTGATGTAGAAAGTGAAATTGAACAGGTATTCTTTTCCTTTATTTTGCATTAGAAAATAACACATACTGGAAAGAGAGCAGCGTAGTAATCTTCAATGGTAAGCATACTGTTCCAAGCCAAAAGGGATCCATTTCCAAGTAGCCAGCATACAACAATTGCCCAAAATTTTCCCTATTAACAAAAAAAAGTAAAAATATTTAAAGAAAAATCAGATCCTATTCAGTAATACAATCAGGTTAACAGAAAAGAGAATAAATAATAAGACTTAAACAGCATTTACCTCCTTGACTTTTTCTGTAATTCCATAATTATGACCCATGACCTCCATTACGTCGCTAACCTTATATAAGTTCAAAACATAAACCGTATGAATTATTTAGCCTAAAAATAAAAATTAGATGTATGAGTTCAATTTTTGTCAGTTTCAGAAGAGAAACTTAGGTACGATCATGTAATGAATTCACTTTTGATCTTTTTTTCTGAATTAATGAAACGGACAAGGAATCACAAATTCGCATAAATTACAGTAAACGTTACTACGTTAGCAATGCAGACGAAAGCACGACGAACTTGATCGAGCGCAAATCCCAGAGCTTTTCCAAAGACAAAAGCAAGAACTAGTATTTCTGAAGGAACTTACAGAGGCACAGAGAAGGAGAGAGATAGCGAGCACGCACCTTCGTAAAAGAAGAGTTGAGAGGTGAAGAAGAAGAAGATCCCCTTTAAAATAAGAACGAAATAATGTGAAAAGAACAGAGAATCTATTTTGCGAGTATCTATTGCTATCTTCTTCTCCTTCTATACTTGTGGCAGTTTAAACCGAGTATCTTTTATTTATATATTTATATTTAGAAGATTCACGCTATTTTTTATTCGCTGAGTGCTCGCATGAGAAATAGAAGATTCACGTTTATTTAGATTTTTATTTTTTTATTTATCAATTAAGTTATATTTGAACATAATTTTAGCGTGTTAATT
This sequence comes from Eleocharis quinqueflora, assembly GCA_964058865.1. NCBI lineage: Eukaryota > Viridiplantae > Streptophyta > Magnoliopsida > Poales > Cyperaceae > Eleocharis > Eleocharis quinqueflora. The sequence goes on from CAXKVX010005024.1 coordinate 5,836, forward strand.
TTAATTTTTGCTATTCATTTCGGTTTTATTTATCGTTTGTTATTAATTAGAAATTCAAAGAGCTTATAGATATTATTTATTTGGAGCACATCTATATAAAGACGAACTTATTTTTATCTCCCATTATATCTAGTTTCTTCTCTCTCTAATAATTTTATGCGGCACCTGAGTAACATATACTTGTCATTAATAATTGATTTATATTTATGCAATTTAATAATCCATATGACAGAACATATCACCTCTCAATCAGAATCGTATTTATCTGCGAAAATATTTTTGAACTGTCAGATTAAATATCAACGTTCGACCGCTAATTAATATAATTTGAAAGAGATATTTTTATATTATTAATTTGAACTATTAATCTTCAATCTAACAACTCACGACAAAATCATTTGTATAACCAGGAGTGCAAACGAGTCGAATACGAACGAGCCGAGTCAAGTTCAAGATCGGCTTGTTACTTAACGAACAAGCTGATAATGAACGAGTTCATAACGAGCTGGTAACGAACGAATTCATAACAAACTTTTGACGAATCGAACACAAACGAATCACGAACTACGAATATTTCTTGCTGTATCTAACATAAAAAAGTTCCAGGATTTCCTTTCCCTCTCAATCTGTCTTTCAGTTGGTGACAGGCTGACGTGCGAGTGTGATGTGTATGAAATGCTATGTATCTGATAGTGTGTGGATTAACTGTCATGTGGGACCCATAGTCGGCCAACTTACTCCAAGGAAAGAGTAGTCCATGATGCATTGATGCAGTTCAGTGGGTCCACTTCTAGTGGCCAGGTTTAGGGCTCTACACTATGCACTAGTTAAGTAGAGTTACAGAAAATCCGGAATGGAGAATTTGTATTAAAAAGATACACAATGAATGCGTTCACACTGCAAGAATCATGCTAATTGTCTTGATACAGTTCACATTAAAATATTGGTGAAAACATCACTCTTAGTCTTCTTATGTTATCTCGGAAGAAATTGCAGAAATTAGATATTTTTCTGCCATTTTAATAACTTATTATATATTAAATTATTTTTTAGAAGGACTCTTATATATTAATTCAATGTATTTTTATTTATTTAATTTTTAATTTACGGATATGATAAGTTTTAATTTGAGAAAAAAACTTATTTGTTGTAGAAATAAAGATGCATGCTTATATACTAGCAAATTTAATTAGAATTTTACTAATTAGCTAGTTAATTTTGCAAATTATTTTTTTAAAAGCTTGGCAGCTACGGTTAATTTTGCAAATTATTATGTACTCATAACTCATATAGAAATATGGAGTTCGAATCTTCTGCTCGTAAATTCCTGCTTGTCTCGATCCGACCGCCCGATCGTCACAGACGGCTATGATTTGATTCAGAGACAGATGCTTTGACCGTTAGATGAGTTTTGAACGGTCCAGATCGAAACAAGCAGTGAAACAACCAGAAATTTACGAGCAGCAGATCCGGTTCCAGAAATATGAGCCAAGATTAGCTGTGCCTAGCGCAGTTGGTTGGTTGGTTGCCGAGCTATCTTTGTCTGCGCGTGATTTATTTTGTTGATTAAATTTGACGCCAGAGATTTTGAAGGAATTTGCCAAAAAAATGGACTTTTGGACTTCCATTGGCATTATATGTGAATTTGAATGCGACAATGATAGGATTTGATGTCATTGTATATTTGTATTTTAATTTCAAATTTCAAATTTTTTTACGATCGTAAAAAATAATATTATAGACATGATAAATAAACAATAAATAAATAAAACTGCAATGTTTCAATATCGATTTTTTAATAATAATTTTATTAAAAAATGATATTCCAAAAATACTACTCCAACAGATAGCACATGTGGTCCGTAAGATAAGATTACCCTTCAGAAATAAAAAATCAAAATGTGGACCGTTGTGTCACCACTTGCGGTCCATAGAAATTAAATAGTTTATCGCAGTCAAAGTCTACGGTCCACATAAAAATTTCAAAAACTATCGAGATTCCTATCGTTTCAAAAAAAATTAAATGATGGATCTCAACCAACCCTTGCAGTTCACATCTAGAATTTTTTTTTTTTTAAAAAAGGTAGACGGCAAGTGGTAGTTGCAGTCCACATTTTGAATTTTCTTTTGTTTCTAGAAGATAAACTTGCCTACGGACCGCAGATGCTAACGTGGGCAGTACTTTTAGAATTTTGTTTTTTTCTTACATATTTAATTTCTTATAAAAATAATATTATTTTAAAAAATTGCGGGTTTCAATACACTAAAGAGATTTTTGTTTAATATTTTTTTACAATTGGTAAAACTAAAATTTGGACATGATTAATAAATAAAGCAATGCTCCCTACACTTGCACTTTTTTGTTAAAAAAATTGGTAAATAATTCATGTCGTCCTAAAAAAATCCGAATTTTTTTCATTAACCAAAATAAATTAAAAAAACACGAAAATAGCAAAAATCGGATCAAAATCACCAAACTAGCCATTTCGGAGTTTGTGATTCTGGAGTTATTCCGAAATCTCTGAATCCGGAATAACTCCGGAATCACAGTCTCCGGAATAACTCCGGAATCATTTATTTGCTGCACTGAGTTGCGCCGAGAGAGGGAGAGGTTGGTTTCGATTAATTTAATAATAAAAATATTAATATTTTATTTGATGAGTTGGGTTGTATTTATGTAAATTTTTGTAACGAATTCGACTGCACTTATCGAGATTATAATTAATTTTTTTTAACGTTGCAAATCATCGAGCTGTAGATATCCGAGTCTACTTCCACCACGTTCAGTTCGATTTGCGATCGGAGAAACATGCATCTCAAATTTCGCTCCATCTTGAACATATATCTTAATTAGTATTTTTTATAATGATTTTGCGTCGGATTCAATTTTGGATTGCTCATTTCTCCGATCGCAAAACAGACTCGACGTGATGAAAGTAGACTCGAATATCTACAGCTTGATGTCTTGCGACGATAAAAAAATACTAATTATGATGCCGACGAGCTGAGCTGAAGTTGTTACAAAAAATATTAAGTATGATTAGCATTTTTTTTTCTACAAACTTCGACTACTCTCTCCCCGATCATAATTAATTCTTTTTTATGATCGCAAGCCATCGAATTGTAGATATTTGAGTCTACTTCCACCACGTTGAGTCTTATTTGCGATCGGAGAAACGCGCATCTAAAATTTGGCTCCACTATCAACTTATATCTTAATTTGTAACTTTTTATCATGTGTTTGTGTCAGAATCAATTTTGAATCGCTCGTTTCTCCGATCGCAAATCGGACTAAACGTGGTGGAAGTAGACTCGGATATCTACAGCTCGATGATTTGCGACGTTAAAAAAAAATTAATTATAATCTCGATAAGTGCAGTCGAATTCGTTACAAAAATTTACATAAATACAACCCAACTCATCAAATAAAATATTAATATTTTTATTATTAAAATAATCAGAGGCGCTGGATTAAACAATTCAAATTTCGTATAAATTAAACTCCGGAATCATTCCGGAGTCATTCCGGACTCTGTGATTCCGGAGTTACTCCGGTGTCTGTGATTCCGGAATGACTATTTTGGTGATTTTGATTCGAATTTTGCCAGTTTGGTGTTTTTTTAATTTATTTTGGTTAATAAAAAAAATTTCGGTAAAAAAATCAAGCACGTACAGAACGATTGCTTTGGTTTAATTGTGTTTTAGAACAAAACAAAATTATATATAAAAATAGCTATTTTATTGTTATTAAAATGCTTGCTTCTTGCAGAAATTTACTCACAACTATTACCAAATGCTTTATTTTCCTCTAATTCTCCAAAATACAAACGTATAAAATACGTAAATACATTTGTAATTGTTTGTTGGAACCAGAGTGTATCTATTCACGGGCAAGCTCGTGCTTGATTAAAAAAACGTAAAATTTAGTGTATTTTTATTTTTTTTTGTAATGAAAATGAACTTTTAATAATATTTTAATGAATTTTAGTAAAATGTGTCCTAACTTAATTTCAATCTCAGTATTAAAACTTAATTATGTCTGAACTTAATTAGAGTCTGAATTGCTGACGGAAACCATTCTTAAAAATATGCATTACATATTTGTCAAATACATACTATTCATAATACAGAGAATACACACTTGTGTGTTTTTCTTCGGAAAATTGGAAAAAATAATAAAGTGAGTGGACATTTGATGGCCGAGGGTCTTAAGTGTATAATAATAGCCTCAGTTATATCTAGGATAATGATAACTGATAAGACATAAAAAATTTATGGAAAAGTCTGAATTCAAGTTTTAATAAAGACTATTTTTTTTTAAATTAAATTTGTTTTTTAATTTTTTTTGTAAGTGTATTGTTGTGAGTCTATAAATAATTGAATAAAAAAATGTATACTAACGGCGGCTCTCTTAGGCTTCACTCAGATGCTCTCTTTCAAGGAATGAGATATGGTGTTGCGCGGGACGGTGTAATACAGCATCAGAATCGTCCGATCGCAAACTAATTGCATCAAGATTCGTGCAAAATATAAAGACTTTCTGATTTTCATCTCTGACGGTTGATCCGGACCGTCCATCTGCTGTAGCGCGGTACTGCGCTACAGCAAATCCGGGTCACTCTTTCAATTTCTACGCACCATGAGATATATTTATGAGAAAAATATTCATTTTATCTATCTCAATTTAAATTGTCTTCCAACTCAATTGCAATCACGTTTTATAATTAATTTTTAAATTTCGCTAACTTAAAAAAAGTTATCTTCTCCGTATTTCTTTTCTTCTCTACTAAACTTTTGCATTGAATATAATCTAAAAGTGATATAATTAAATACGACCTTGTTAATAAGAGCATGATTAATGTATTATGCATTGCTACTTATATAACACAAGTAATAATAGTTATACAAAATTGATAATAGTTGTATGTTATTCTGATACTTCAAATACTTTACCGCACTCGTATGGGATATTTCTGCGGTACTTGAATACTCGGATACTTCTTGGAGTGCGTATCGGATACGTCACATGGCATATCCATAATGTGGCATATTCGATTATTTCATTCACTTTAACCGACGAATTTGGTCTCTGATACGTCTCGATAGGTTTCGAAACCCTACATGACAATCATGTCTTGTAAAATCGCTGATACTTTTTGTTATATCGCGAAATAATGAGTGAAAATTGAAGCACGGGGGGAATCTGAACCCAAGCCACATTATTAATTTTTAATTAATTAATTTATTAAATTATAATATATTACATTATATTTTAATTAAAGTTTAATATATAATTTCATTAGTATCCAACAATTTTTTAAATCGTCATGTTGTCATACATGTATCATATCATATACGATACTCACACCAACATTCGTGCAACATAGGTTGTACTTGAAATAACAATAATTATATAAAAAATGATAATACATATGTAAATTTGCATTTGTCCCAATTTATTATATTTTGAAAATAATAATAATTTGATTATAAGGTGATATACATGAATAAACAACTAGTAATACTTTTATGTCTTTGTTTTATTAATATATTTATTTTTGCATACATTCATATTAAAAAAATTCTACAACTATCAATACTTTTTTTTTTTTTGACATTGTTCAACTATCAATACTTACTAACACATTAGTCTTTGCAACACTGTTAATACATTAGTTCTGTTGGTTTTAACATTTTTATTAGTTAATATTAATATTTTTTAATTACTAATAATATTTTTTAGGAGTAAAATGTTGAAAAAGTTCAAGACAATTGTACTCATGCTTTGCAGAACATAAAAGACCAAATCAGTTGAAAATTTGGATAGAAAAAATCTGAGAAAGAAGACAGTTATCTGTTCTCTATATTATATTGTCTAATGCACGCTTGTTTATTATATACGTATACATGTCTATTTTAGTATGAAACAAGTGTTGACATTTGACAACCGTGACAAGTTTTTCCCTCTTCACATTATCTATTAAACATTTATTATATTTATTCTGAAAAATTAGCCGAAGATAATTGAGAGATATTTATTTAGATAAGGAAATCCGAGGATGAAAGTCATCATCCTGAGTATAACATTCCATTTAAAATTTGACCTAGTTATTTATTACGAGATAAAAATCATAAGATATTAGCAAACAAAATCAGATCCTCCTGATTAACAATGAAATAAATTGTTTGGAGATTTATGGTAGATTCACCATTCATCTGACTACTGGTAGGACATGATATTTTGAAATCCATAATGAACTCAGACTAATTAATGGTGATCAATAAATCCATAAATTAAAGTTGCAAAATCTTTCCAGACACTTAACATAAATTCAAAAAAGATTATGGGGAAAAAATCATGCCAAAGCAACACAGAATTGCAAGCATTGAGGCGAGCTATTCTGATTTCTTGATAGTTTGTTCAAACAAGCTTCTGATGTCTACTAATTGCTATTATCATCAAGAATTGCTCTAGATGAAGCTGCCAATTTTGAATGCAATCAACAACAACACAAAAATCACAACATACACTAAAAGGGGCTGATAGATAGCCGCTGCATTTTCATGTGCTTCTACAAATCACCAGCCTTTGCCGATAAGCCACAACCAATCAAGGGTAACTCCGCAGAAAAGACCGGATAGTAGGCACACCACCAGCAAATTACCTAGTGCATTTTGCTCCGGCCCCTACAAAACATCAAATATTGCTCATTAAACAAGGTAAAGAAAGTTAATTCGGCTCAAAAGAACTTCAAATAGTTCCTAAAATGTTAGCAAAATTTTTAGGAAGTAATATTACAGCTAATAATTTCTGACTAGTCTATCTCGAGAATTGTCATTAAGATAATACCTTGTATCCTTTAGGTGCTTCAG
>CAXKVX010005025.1:0-12094 GCA_964058865.1 Eleocharis quinqueflora
AGAAAGTTCAACTTGCTTTGACAACATTTATAAATAGGTAATAATGCGATTTTTAGGTTTATATATTTTATTGTGCGCAATTCAATTCAAATGGCTAACTTAATTTCACAAGACAATCAATTCAACTCAATCAATATAATTTAAATAACAAGAATTAAAATAGATGAGTTTAGGAATAATAAAACAAATTGAAGGAGTATGCTGCAATTAATAGTTAGATTAGCAACTAATTTGAATGAGTTAGGTGAGTAGTTGCATTTAGTGCAATCCAATAGTATAAATAGCAGTGTTGTTGTTGCTATAGGATTTAATGAGATTAGGGAGAACCAAATTTTTTGTATATTGTAAGAATTATTCCTTTGCTAATAGAAATTCTGCTTTGTTGATTTCTATCTCTTCCTGAATAATAATTGTTTATTGTTTAGGTCTTTAGCCACCATTTATAAGTGAGTTGTGAGAGAAGTAAATTCCACCTGTGATACATAGAAAACGAGTGCAAAGCATCAAGTTCAAAACAACAATTACAATATTTTGCACTGGTTGCATGATTTATCTCTTCTTACATAGATATAAAAGATGTTTGCACATAATTAGGGAGATATCCAGTTATCAATTAGAATCAACAGGAATTCCAATGAACAACACATGACAGATGAGCCATGAGTTTGCAAACAATTATTTACACAAAAGATAGCTATACAAATAGACTATAAATGACTATTATTATTCTCTAGGTTCAATATTTGTCGCCATTAGTTGGATAGGGGAGATTTGCACAAGAGGTAAGGGTCAGGACCGATAGCTGTGTGGGGAATAAAGACAAAAACTTGCCTCAGCTATTCCAAAAAGGAAAAAAGAGCATCATTTCTCTATATTTTCATGGAATACTTTGAGTAGGAAATTTTGCATAAAAGATCAAAGAATCAACTCTTTTTACTGATAGGGTCAACTGTCTCTTAAAAATATCACAGAAGATCAATGCCCCTAAGTTCTTTTAGGGGCGTAAGTATTAGTCATGCCCCTAAAATGTAAAATTTGTACTGCAATCTTAAGAGAAATGCCTGAAAGTTGAAAAAATTGAAAAAATTTAGGAGTGCAAGTAATACTTACGCACTTGACTCTCTGTGAAATTTTTAGAGTGTCATTGATCCTATCCGTTGAAAAAATTTATACTATGACCCTCTATAAATTTTTTTCCCTTTGAGTATGTGGTCTACATGCACCCTCCATTTGGTCCAGGAAAGGAAGACATCCTTTCTCTCTACAAGGAGCACTTCATTTCTAGTTGCTGTTGCATTGCAAATCTGAAGCACAAAATCCAGATGCATACCTTCTTGTGTTTTTTTTCCAACTGGTATGGTATTATTGGGCTTGTTTCAACTTTCTCGGCCCAATATATCTGCCATTTGTTATCTCTTTATGATATGTGATGTATCTGATGAGAACAAGGGAAAGCCCAATGGACGGTGGAGGTGAACCTACGTAGTATTGTTCCTACAGTCTGATATATGTCAATATATTTTTTCTTTGAAAGGGTTGATGAATAGCCTATTATTTAATTGATAAAATAGATGAACTTAAAACGGAGTACTTTTAGTAATTGAACAAAATAAGGTTTTACAATTACTTAAACTACTCCGAAAATAAGCTTATTTTGTTCAATTACTTAAACTACTCCGAAAATAAGCTTATTTTTTTCAATTACCTAAAAATTTACAATCTTAAAATTCTCTTTTTATTTTGTAGCATGGTACTTTATGAAGACTGATGAATAGAAAAAAAGTTGTGTTGTTGATCTCTCGCATTAGAAAGGAGAGATGGAAGCAATTCTCAAATTGGGTAATTGGCTATTGAAGCCAATAGTCAAATTGTAAAGGTAAAGAACTATATGGGTAAAAGGTGGGATGCTCTGGTGAACTTAAGCTCAATATGCTCAACATGAAGAAATGACAATTGCAAAGATCAAAGGTAGCCTTCCATTCTATTTTGTCTTCTTTTTTCGTAAGACTGCCGTGATCTTGATTGAACATCTATTAGAACTTACATTAGGGATATGATAAGTATGTCAATTTCAAATTGGGGATTGAATTTCTGTTATAGAGAGATATTGGACTTCGATTCATTCTGGTTTGGTACAAATATGGTGATCATTGGCCACCATTATGCTATCAAATTTAAATGGTTATGTACTTAATGTCAATTTCAGTTACTACAATTTATTTAAACTAATTTTACAGAGGGAGTGACAGAAGCTAAATCACATCCCGGCTTACGTCTTGGGGTTGCTGCCGGAAGAGATGAGCGTTGAGCAACAACAATGTTCACTAATGATACTGAATAAAGTAACACCCTTGAAAAAAATACAAATAAAATGGCACAACGCTGCTACAGATTCAGGATAACCAGTACCAATTGTACAGTTGGTTGCTTCAAAATGTTATCAATTTGACATTTCTGTTGATATAAAGGTAATTTAGATGGTTTTCTTTTTCTTCTTATTACACACGTACTCAGTAGCTATGTGCAGTACAACTGGTTCTGGTTTAAATCAACTGTTTTAAAAATAAAAAAAGGTCAATTGCTGTTAAAATCACTCTATTGGTACTTTTTATCACGGCCTATGATGTTTTCCTTTATTTATTATCAGCCGTTTGCTTGCACATTGCAGATGCAGCAGAAGAGAGGAGGCTTTTAGTTCTTGTCTCTCTAAAGAATACTGGTAAAATAAATCTTAATTTCACAAATTATTAATATAGCTCATCAATCTGTATAATTATTTTGTTAGTTATCTCCAGTCTTTGGCACAAGATTATTTCAGTAGAACTAGGACTTGGTATCATAGGCAACATCTTTTACGGGATTCATGTTTTTCAAATATAGCTCTATTGTGTCAACACAACAAGGAATATTAATTACATAATAACATATTTTGCTTCATAACTCTGATCTATCGCTTTCATTAGCAGAGGTCAGCACAGGTGGAGATTATCAGTTTTGATGCAATAGCATTATGTGTCTATCAGAGAAATAAACAAACAATTACATCATTATTCAGTTTTATTTAGCTCGAGCGAAGCTCAACTTCAATCTCTACTTTACAATCCATATGTGAAATATCAAAATCCAAACCATGATAACTTGCTACTTTTGACCAATCAATTTCGTATAAATTTTAAGAAAATATATGTTGCTAATCTAAACATTAATCATTTCCTCTCAGCTGTCAGGTGTTGTGCCATGCACTACAAGAACTCTTCTACACACGATGGTTCCATTCTTGCTAATTCAACTTCTGAGCAAAAAGAAAGGTCAGAGGGGCCCCTGAGATAAGAGGATTTACTTTTTATTTTCTCCTTGGCATCACCAGCCCAGATGTGAATTGAACTCGCGACAAACTCGTTGAACATTGATTGCTTGAACAAGTCACCCATCTAACAATTCAATAATATTCATCTTTAAACACTTGCTTTTTAAGAATTAGTGATACAAAATGTAATTGTTACAAATCTTGTATTTGCACATAATGTACTGCACCAGTAGGTTCCACCAACAGAAAATTCAACCATGTTAGGTACGACAATGGTACTGACTGTTACAGCCTTTTTTGACCAGAATGGCATTGAGCAGAAAAGAAGGGCATATGTAATGTGTACCTGAGTGACAAGAGCATACAAAGGAAGTGTACTATAACTGCAGAGCACTTGGATGAGCACACTGTCAATTCAATTAGCAGTTACAACTTTAGATGCAAACAAATAAGAAGTCGAATGACATTAAATGGTAACACACACACACACACAAAGAAGAGACCAGACCCCATAACAAGTCTCGGGATGAGATATTGAATGCTCTCCATGATGCACGAGTCAAAGCCATAAGTGGTCTGCATGCAAGCCAATTCTTGAAATTACATTTCAACAATAATAAACTTGAAAAACAAAACTGCTTCAATTGTTCTATTTTCTATCCTTGTTTCCTCTATGGGCCTTCTTCAGTGATTTTTCATATATGGTTCATGCTGAGAGCACAGCTTTCTAGACTTATCCTCTAAGAGGAGTTCCACCAAATGAAGTAAAGGAATAAAAGGGACTAGATTTTAAAATTAAAACAATGTACCCAAATCCAGAAGAAAAAAGCAATCTCAAAGGAGTTTTGAAAGAGAATGAAATGGATCAGGTACAACACAATCGCTGGCTTGCCAAACCAGAAATGCTCATCTGATGGTGCGACATGTGGTCCTTCCTGTACCCCTTCTCTCTCATGGAAATTTCCTTCAGCTGCATCTTGTGCTATTTTGGTTATGATGTGTTCTAGCTTTGCACCGACAGTTAAAAGAAGCTGCAAATTATTCGAGTCAATGGTCTCAGAAGTCCCCAGAATATATAGTCATTGTAATTAAAAAAAACAATCAATCCCCAATGTTACTTGGATATTTAAAATTGGAAGATAACTGGTAGCTTAACATCTGGCACACCTTTAATTGCTTCAAGTTTCTGTTGGCAACTATGCTAAAGCACAAATGAACATGTAATTGTTATCCACAAATGTGGTTGACATAATTAAAGTTTTTGGGATCGATGTAGTCATCTCTATGTTTTACATAGCAGATTCCAAATCCGGAAAGGAAGAGAGTTGTGATAGACTTGGCCATCCAATATAAAAGTCAGTCAATTTTATGAAAATTAAATTCAACATGAACTTCATTTCTGATCTATTCAACTTGTTTGGGACAAAAAGTTTTGTTGTTGTTGTTGTTGTTGTAGTCATCTCTAGCTTGACTTAATAAATACCCTAAGAAAGGAGGTTGTTGGTTGCAAATAAGAGATGTTGGATGTAATTTGTATGCACAGAGAAAGGAGCCACAATCTTTTTACAATCGCCAAGAGATTCTCAACCATGTATAAATCGTTTCTTTGGTTATTACTATGTGCTGATTTCACCAAAGAAAATAACAGGAGTAAGCATAGAACTTTCTTTTTTGCTATGCAGTCTCATTTAAATTCGACAAAATATGTTCACAGGAAGCCCCTTCTACAAGTACTATTTTCTCTTTTTACTTACAATGAGAGGCACGAAAGATAACCAGAAGTAAGTGTGCCATCCTGCATTACAATTGAAATATCATTTAAACTAAACTAAAAGAATTTACAAAAAATGATGTATTTTAAAAATGATTTATTTTAGACTCGGCCGTACCATTTACATTAAGCAGAAGGAAGATGACCACAAACAGCCACAGATACCAGCTGTAAAAATAATGGAAAATAACTTGATGAAACCACACATTATATTTTGCATTTGCCTTTGGAAGGATGCTAGTATGAAGTCAGCAATAGGCTGTCCCATACTGGTACAAGGAAATGCTTGTTTGGTTGGAATTAAGTTACAGAAGCAATAAATTCCCAATTAAGCACATCATTGAGTAAAAAAAATGCAAAATTGAATACAAGAAAGATATGCCATTCAACTCTTATATTAGAGGTCTAGAGGTCTATAAAAATGACACCTGATGCCAACAACTTTCTTGAAATCATCCTCGAGGGTTCTCATCATATACTTGTGGAAATCAAAATGTAGATTTGATTTACAATGCTTCTGTAAATACAATTGTTTTCCATAAGATTTCGAATAAGTCTGAATTGCAAAAAAATACAGCATAATAGGATTTCATACCGTTATAAAACCAGCTCGAAGTGCTCTGTAATCCAACTTACTCACAGAAGAATAAAACTGCTTCCCGAATGCAATCTGTTAAAAAATTTAAATGAATCACATCTTAGCAATATATAATATGTAGATAGTATAAGCAGTAATATAATAATACCAAGAGTGACCTACACATATATGATATTATATATTAGCAAATTTTAATTCATATTGAACATGAGATGTAGAGATTAAAAGAACTACAGTTATACTAGTGCCCTCCAGCTAAATCCAGCTAAATATATGATTCATATTGAACATGAGAGGTAGAGAAGGAAAACAAAGCAATAGAAACAAGAGTAAAGTTAGACTGGTACCATCCAGCTAACTACAGCAGCTCGTCTCCAAAAGTTGCCAGCACGATCATGAATAAACATTTTATGATGATCCGGATGCACTAAGTTTGTGCCTAAAAGACTAGCTGTTTTTTCAAAGAAGTGTAAGAAGCAACCACAAATAATAATAATAATAATAATAAAATAAGGGGAGGGGGTGGGGTTAGTAGTCATTAGGCTTCTATTCCTTGAAAATAAACAGAATGAGTAAGAGGTTTATGCAGATACAAGTTCTCAATTAATTTGCTGTTTGAAGGTTTAAAGATCAAATAAGCAAATTAGAATAGAGAACTACAATTTTTAATCTCATTTTGGATTGCCATCTCCCAATGCTTCCATCGTCTGATCTATAAAAATAAAATAAAAATGGAGCATGATATTACTAATTTATCACAATAACATTATCGAAGTGCAATTGCAAGTCCATATTTTAGTTTTGTCTTTTTTCAAACTAGTTGAGTACATTTGCATGCCTATGTTAAGACCCAGCATTCCTAGTATCTGGCAAATTGTACTTTATGTTATTTGCAATAAAAGAACGTGCCAACAGTATAAGGTCGAAGAATTCTAAATATTGGATCAGGCCTTACATCATGTAAAAATGTTGAATAAAGGTTAGCCCAAATTCTATTGGATGTTTGCTTCTTTGAGTGCCCGAACTGGTTATGACGCAATCTGGTTGAGTTCAATTGACATGAACATCAATTCCAAGTACCATTCAGTTGGTGCTATGCCAAACACAAACTAGCACATCCAAGGAAGGAAATAACGAGGAATTTGCATGAGATGCAAAAGTAAGAGTTGCTAACTTATAAATGAAAATTATGGTACAACAATGCGTAACAGGAATAGGAAAAGGACCGTACTTATAATATTGGATAAAAAAATGTTGAAATGAAAATGCTACCTTAGCTCCACCAAGAACCATGGTTGTGGCACAGAAAACAACATGTACAACAGCTAATACAAAGATGAATATGTGCAGCTGATGCAAAGCCTCCAAAGATAACAATGGCACCTCTCCCTGAAATTTAAAAGTTTATTAAGTAGTTGTGTCATAGTATTGTACCTCCCACAATACATGCCATGCTGATACCTGTATGATGAAGACAAAACCAGTGTTCACCAGTGATGCTACTAGTATGACATAATTAAATTGGACACATTATACCAGTACAGTACCACCCCTGTTATAACAGTAATAACGTGACCACTTTACAGTCCCAGACAAACCTCAAAGATATAATAGAACCTGAACTCACAACACCCCCCCCCCTCCCCCAACACACACACACATGCCGGCAGCCTCCCACCCATCCATTTCCTATACCCAAAAAAGAAAAGTAAAGAAAAAGAAAAACTGAAAATCCATTACATCCTCCCTTATCCTGTATTCCTGTCATAGAAGACGAGACGACAGGAGTTTGGTCACCTGATCTATCCAACCTACTCGGAAGAGAGGTCAAAACTTTTGGCAGGAAATAGGTTGTGATTTCCTCGTTTTGACAAATTGACATGAAGAAAGGAAGTACCGTGCTCCATGTTGTGTGCTTTAATTGTGTAGTTAGAGCTTGATGTGCTTGGATAGCTAGTGTGCTTAGTTTGTTTGGAAATTAGTTAGTGTGTTTAGTGTGCTTGGATAGCTACTGTACTTAGTGTGTTTGGAAATTAGTTAGTGTGTTTAGTGTGCTTGGATAGCTAGTATGCTTAGTGTGTTTGGAAATTAGTTAGCGTGTTTAGTGTGCTTAAAAATATGGATGTAAGATGCTCTTTTATGTTTATTTTACGAAATTACACTTGACAGCTGCTGTCACGTTGAGAGAGAGAGAGAGAGAGATTGCTAGTTTGGTTCCTACAATACCAAACTGTTGCTGATCTGACTGAATTGTATGGGTTTCTAGTAATGACCCCTACAACTGCAAATATTTTATTTCAATAATAGTTCTTAAATAATACCATATTTAATACCAAAATGTATGGATTTCTAGTAATGACCCCTACAACTGAAAATATCTTGTTTCAATTATAGTTCGTAAATAATACCATATTTAGTACCTCTTTTGCACAAGATTTATGGCCAGCTTCATTTGAAGGTTTGTTTGTTTCGTCCTTGCATGGCAACATTCTCGAAGATACCATTTTGGGTACACAAATGTTGCTAATTAAACCTTGAGAAACCGTCAATAGAAGAGAGATAAACCCTAGGAGCATCAACTCTGCGCACAAAGCAACAAAATGAGACCAAGTACTAAGTTAAGCTAATAATTGAGCCTTGTTTAACTCAATTTAATCTGAACTATTGCATTCACTGTATGATCAGAATTAACAGTACTGATGTGATCAAAGTTGCAGCTGGCTAAAATTTAGTGCAATAATAAAAAGATACTATATAATAGTTGTTATAGGGCACAAATACATACACTAACCTTCTTTGATCTTTTGCAAGGCAGAAAATAGTGCATTCTGCCTCTTGTGCTTGAGAAACTGCAATCAATTGTTAAGAAAGCACATTTAAAACAAGACTTGATTAACGTCCAATAATCAAAACTATATCAAAGAAAAATACTAAAAATAAATGACATAATGACATTGTAAAATAAAGGCATTATAATAGTAAGAAATAAGATGTAACATGGACCAACTCATATGCCATGAATTTCACTTTCAAGCTATATCCCAAAATTGCCTCCCAGGACATGGTTGGTCCTTAGTGAACACCAATTTGTACCTTAACACTCACATTTTGAACTAGTACTTTGTCAAATTCACTAATACTAATATCCAAAGCTTGTTGTTCATAATCAAGCTCCTACGACTCTGGAACCAACAACCACACAGCTCTCCTTTTTTCCATCTTTTTTTTCTGGTAATCCACTGTCAACCCAACCATTCCTTACTATTGTTACAGTTTTCTCATATACTCTTAACTGCTAAAACCAATCAATTCTTTATTCCTGTTTTTCAATTGTCATTATTAGTTGATTTTTCTTCTGAGATGAGGGTTACTGAGAGAGACCTTGCCAAGATAATGAAGAAGGCGCTCCACAGAAAGGGAAATGGCGACGATAACCGTACACACGCCCGCCACAACCCACGTCGGAGTGTGCTCCAGCGTCGCAGCCTCCGCCATTGCTGCTACTTGCACAAAAGGAGAAACGAAGAAAAAAGGAACACTTTCCTTTGCGATATTGCCTCATTTTCAATCCAAATCGGGTAATAAAGAGGTGGTGATGAGGGATATCTGATCACTGTTCACATGCTGTGGTAAGAAGGAACGCATCCCTCGACCATAGAACGAGGCAAGACAGCAACTAGCATAAGGTAGCACTGGGAAGTGGGAATGGATGGAATAAAAGTTTTGAAATCAATTGTCGCTCTTTGCTTCCTCATTGGAAAATAAAGATTCTATGGTCCCCATTTCAGATTTTATTTTGGGCCGGGCTTTGGTTTTTCCATACATTGTTATGGGTAGGGATATGCAATAAGAGTCGTCACGGGCTTTAAAAAAGTCGGGTCAGACTTTAGATAGATCGGTAGGTCTGTTATTGATCGATCGTTTAATCGTTTTTCGTTTCGTTTCGTGAAAAATGAAACGATTACGATCAAAAGTATTTCTTTCATTTAAATAACGAAATGTTTAACGAAAACATATTGTTCCGTGATCGTTAGTTTCGTAGTTTCGTAGTTTCGTTTGTGACTGTGTATTGTTAGAATTATTTTGATTTCAGAGAAAAACGTTATGCTGAGATAAGGTGATGAGATGAGATGAATGATTGCTCGAATGAGAATATGAATGATTTGATTTTGATGTATGATTATAATCGTTCAGAATCAGTTTCTGATTTGCTTTAGTGTGATGAAAGATGAGATGAATGAAAAGCAAAGATAATGAGTTTGATCGTTATGTTTCGTTCTGATCGTATTGATCGTTATCTTTAACAAAACAACTAACGAAACAAAATGTCTTAATCGTTCATTAAACAAAATAGTTAACGCAACTATCCTCTTTCGTGATCGTTACGTGCGTTATGCAGGTCTATAGATCTGACCTAGAGGGCTTAAGAAAGGGCCGAGTTTAAAAATGGTTTTTAAGGGGCCGAATAATAGAGACTTTTTTTTGAGAGAAAAGATCCGATTCTTACCGAGTCTTGAGGGCTTAAGGAGTCGGACTAGATAAGGGTCGGATAAGGATCCAGTTTATTTTTATTTTATTGTTATAATTTTTAGTTATAAAAAATTAATAATTTTAATATGTAATGATATTGTTACTAAATATTAATGATCAATGAATGTTTATATGTGTATCAATAATTAACGATATATTACTTATTTACTAAATATTTATTATAGTTATTAAGGGCCGAAGGAGTCGGGTTAGGGCTTAAAGGGCCCGAATTAATAAGGTCCTGCTTTTGAAATTGAGTTCGACCCTCCTAAAGCTTGGTCCTTATAAGACACCGCCCTTATTATTTTTTATTAAGGGTCAGATCAGAACCGAATTTAATAAAAGCTTACAGAAGCCGAATCGGGAGCCAAAGACCTATGGCATATAGAGAGTTATGGGTTTGGAATTTGAATCATGCTAGTGAAAGAAAAAGGCTCAAAGCAATGCCTAAATAAGAAACTAAAACATTTTATCTCTCCTTCTTATTAAGTTTATTAAGTAGCTTTAACTAAAAAAATTCAGATCTAAATATTTACCGTTGATCATCTGACTTGTTGGTATTAACGCTGCAAATTAAATCGCTGAAATTCGATCCTCAACACGCGATATCACAGAATAAGGCGTCGCATATTATCCCTTCGAAAGATTTAGAATGACTTAGAAATTTCAGTCTCTACTCGTCTCTTCCCCTCTCGCACCTCCCTCCGACAAATTTCAATTTCCTTCTCAGATTAAACTGTAATATTGGGCCTCCAAGGCCCAAAAAAGCCTACGGGCAAATGTATTAAAAAAAATAAAAAATTCTATTGACTGAAAATTACCTGAAAGCTTTAGCATTTACCTAAGGCCATCATCAGATTTATCAAAGCTATCTTTTATTACCTGAAAATTATGAGTCTATTCTATCGAAGATAGAGGGAAAAAAAAAATACTTACATCTTACTACTCAATTAGTGAATTCAACTTTAGATAGTCAATTCGACATAATACTAATAGTGAATCAAACATAAATTATTGTCGTAAGTGGAAATAGAAATGATTGAGCATCGTCTTTTTCTAAGTATTTTCTGCATGCATCATGTATTTCGTTGTTTCATCTTTTCTTTAGAAGGTCATTGAGAAATTCTTAGTGAGTATTTACTATTTACATGCACTATGAAGCAACTGATGGTACTACGGTAATTCAGTACAATACCATGTCTATAGTGCTCGCTACATACATTAATATTAATAAATATATTATAATTAAAGCTTGTTCAGTGTCGGCGTGCATAATTTTCTGACACCCCGACACATCATTTTACTATTCAATTTGCATTGTACGCGTGTCCAGGTTATCAGACACGCGACACGACACCTATGAGACACGTCATTGATTCCACGTCATTAATTTAAGTATCAATCATTAATAACATCAATTTTACATCATTAATATTCACACCTTCTTCATTTCATATAAATCATCATGCTTTCAAAAGAACTTAAGAAAAATGTATGATATTTATTATTATATAACCCTAATTTTAGTGAACAATGTTATTTAACAAAAAGATTCAAATTGGTATAATTGCGTTGTTTATTTTTCTAATACAAAAGATTTCTTTTTAAAAAAACAAGAAGCAGCCGTATGCCGCGATGCAATTTCTAGTTTATTTTAACTAGAGAGTGAATCTGGGTAATAATCACCCCTGCTTTAACACAATGGATAGGTACATGTCCTTCGGCTGTGATCGATTCCAACTTGAAGCAGAATTAGCATGGTGTGCGTGAGTCGGTGTGTGTGTCAGTGGGAAAGCCTACTGGCTCATGTAAAAAAAATATGGATAATAATATCGTGTCTTCATAATTCATATTCGTAAATGAATGAACTGTGCGACCAACGATATAC
>CAXKVX010005026.1:0-17592 GCA_964058865.1 Eleocharis quinqueflora
CAAAATTATCTTTGCAGACGGGAAAAATCTTTCTGTACCACAAATAAAAGAATTTATTTTTTCTAGCTAAATTATTTTTCTCAATCACTACTGTGCTGTCCATTATTCCCTACAATGGATTGACTTGTGCAACGACTTGGTAATTCTATAAATAGATTCCAATGCTACCCGGGAAATGCACAAAATCATCAAAGAGAGATATGGCTAGAAACAGGCCTGAGACAGTATTTTTCTTTGCACATCCCTGGCATCCTCTCGGTTTGGAGCAAGGTCCTTTCTTCACATTCATTAACTTCTCTCCTTTACTTTTTGCTAATTTATTTATTTTTTATTATTATTGCTTTATTATTGTTATTAATTTTGTTGCATCTCTAATTTTTTAAATTAATCAGAATTTATTTGAATTGCATATTTTTTTTTTGGAAAAAAACAAAATCCAAGATGGACTGCCTGCTTTCATTACTTTCTGAAAGCGTCCAATTATTTACAATGTTTGAGTACATAAGTGTTGTACTCAATAAGTTCTAAAAAATAGAAAGAAATTTTTACAATTAAGTTGGTACAGACATCTAGTCCAGTACCAGTATCAATACAACTAAAACTAATACTTTGTAAAAAGATTAATGCAAAATCTAAACAAGAAGCTTTATTCCAGCATAACACTGTCTCATGTGACCGCCATTCATTCAGATTTTGCCTGTGGACCAATTGAAGCCCCTATTGCATCATCCTGTACCAATTTCACGCTCCTTTGCATCAGTGATGTGAAGTGATACGCCAAAGGGGATTGTACATGATGATGCAATAGGGGCTTTAATTGGTCCACAGGCAGAATATGAATGAAGGTGTCCTTTATCCCGAATTCAATTGGTATTTATATTTAAAAATACAGCAAAATGTCCGAGCCATAAGAGTCTCACCCGAAGTCTCATATGAATCAAGAAAGTTTGTATTTCTAAAATTGGCATTACATATATGGAGTTAGACTAAAGTATTTTATAAAGTACAACAGTGCATATACTTTAGACCTACATTTTATAATATAAAGTGCAAATGATTGATCCAAACTATTGAAAATGTTGTTCATACTAAAATCTACTTGGAAACCAAAAAAAATTCATTTTTTACTTTTTTTTACTATTTTATCAGGTAGATAGAAAATTCAGCACTTTAACGATTTACAGACCTCCAATTTAACGAATTTTCTAATCATCCAATAAAATAGTAAAAAAAATTAAAAAAAGAAAATTTTGGTTTCCAAGTAGATTTTAGTATGGAAAACATTTTCAACGATCCGGATCGATCATTTGAACTTTGTATTATGAAATGTGGATCTAAAATATATGCACTGTTGTGCTTTATAAAGTACTTTAGCCTTAGTCGGAAGAGTGAATGGCTAGTCCATTTTGTTTCATGTAGACAAAAAACCACATCTCGAGTTTCTCAAAAAACTTTTTTCCATCCTACACTTACCCTCATCACAATTGACCCTTTACATCCCAAAAAAAAAATTTAATGGATCATGACATGAAAAACCGGTCGGATCTGACGACATAGAGGCAACGAAGAGAACATGGGTCGAGGTGTGAGTTCCAGTGGTTGGTTCCCGCATCATGAGGTGGCGACAATGGCATGAGCGGCTAAGAGTGATGGCGCTAGGGTAAGGGGCTAAACCTTAAGTTAAGTCGGGTTGGTGGAGGAGAGGAAATGGTGGAGAGAAGAGGGATCAACTGGGAGTAGTGGAGCTGGGGTACGTGACTTGGAGTAGCGGTGAAGGGCTGGGTGTTGTTGAGTGGGGTGTTGAGAGAGGGTGAGGTGCGAAGTGAGCTAAAGATGTTGAGAAAATGGGAAGGGGAGGGGGTTGGGAGGAAGGATGGATGTTGGGGAAGACTGAGGATCAAGGATTGTTTGGTGGTGGTGCTAGGCTCGATTGGGATCGGCGATTAGTAGGTTTAGAGGTTGTTACTAGTGGCGATGGGCGGACGGATTCATAATTTTCGTCAGAGAGTGACAAAATTTATATTTTTTTCAAAAAGACAAAATGAGACACATTCTCAACTTATAAGCATATTTTTCAAAAAAAATTTGACACATATTTTACCAAAATAATTTCCCGAGAGCGACTACCTCCTGACTCCACTTGCATCTGCCCCTAGTGATGGGTTGGAATCGCCCTTTTTCATTGCTCTAACAATCATATAAACTTCAGCGATAAAATGGTTCTTTTTCGTCTCCAAAAAGGTTTCAAAATGCAAATCTGAGTCTAACGATTTGAATTGATTATTAAACTTAAAAATAAAAAATACGAAATAAAATACTACGTGAAGGTGAATGGTACTTCTAAGTAGCATTGCCTCATCTTCGCCGTAATGGATGTTCGCGTCTTAGCTCTTTTTCGACGGGCACTAATACTCTCCTTTTACAGGACCAGTGAACGGTCGCTTCTGCGACATTTGTAAGCATCCGGTGTTAAGTTCTTTCTACTGTTGCATCCCTTGCGGCTTTGATGTGCATCCGGATTGCATCGACATACAGCAAAAAGCTAGCGCTCCGTCGCATCCAGATGCACTTTACCTCGTTCCAGGAATCCCAAATTGCAACGCGTGCAACGAAATAAAAGGATTTTGGCTTTACAGGTACACATTTCTTCTTAAATTTTCCTTATTTTTTTTCTGTGGTAATGTCAAAGCAAACCACAGTAGTGTGCATGGAGCATCTGAATCAAATCGGTATATAATTTTATTGGGAAATTTTCATTTAAGGTGCATAAATAATTAAAATCAGAATTTAGTAATAAAATTTTGCAATTCAATCAAATAGAATTTAAAATAATGAACACATGAAATACCATAGAAGTTCATATAATGTTTGATATACCATGCGATCGAATTTAAAAACTAATTTGAAATACTTGCCTCTATATATTAATATATTATGTACCAAAAAAATGGAATTGTTCCATGTAGGTTCTTTCATTTCACATAGACTAGCTTTACTTAATTTTAAGTTTACTTATGTTGAGAGTACTGCTAAGATTTTGGTAACGTCGTAAAATATATATCTTAACACATTAGTTGTTAGAAAAAAATATAACAACAAATAGTAAAAGAAATGTGCCAAAATAACACAAGGATTCGAATCTAGTTAGAAATTTTAAGAGGTTTTCTCGTTAGAGAAATTTGTGGGAACGAATAAACAGGCTGGAGGCCCACTATTATTTTATTTCAAATTTAAACAAATACTCATTCAGTCCAATACTTCTGAAGTTTTTTTATCTCTTTTTTTTTTGTAAATACGATAGAGTCAAGACCCTAACTTACATAATTAATTGATTCAACTAAGAAAAATAAAACAAAATTTAAATTGAAAAAGTAAAAAATAAATCGGCTAAAAACGAATTGAGGCTGTTATATGATTAAAGATTTAAGAAAGTTGAAAGATAAAATCTGCCGAAAGTATTGAAGTGGAAACACAAATTAAATTTGGGCTATACTTTTGTGTGCTTGGAAGGAAGAACTACTGGAAAATACTAATTTCTACAATAGTTACGAAGGACATAACTGCGTGATGCCTAGTTCTGTTGTGGGTCAATAATGAAATTAATTATTACAACATTTAATGGCATTCAAATGTATTATTTTTAATAGAAATATACTGTTATGTAATAAAGTCAGGATTTGATGTTCTCCAACATATTATATTAAACGAAATAAATATACAGCGTGAATTCCGGAACAGAAGGTCTTTACAAATGAACTTTCTCCATATATATATACTACTGATCAAAATGCAGTTGTTTGAAATGCATATTAAATAACTAATGAAACATTTGTTTTGAACTTTTGATAGGTGTGGCGTTTGCAATTTTAACCGTCATATAGAATGCCTGCATGCCCCCGGGGTGAGCACTCATTCTGGACACAGCATGACTACAAGAGGCACCTCGCAGACGCTTCCTAATTCAAGGAACAGCCTGGGGAAGTACATCTCGATGATTCTGCTTCACTTCGGTATTACTGTGAGCAGCGAAATACTGGCAGAATTTTTCGGCAATCTCATATCTGGTTCGTTGGGCAACAACTAATTTTCACAAAGAAAGAGTTCTGCGTATATTTACTAAAATAAGCAGAATGATATGTATTTAATAATTTCACTTGTTTCCATACAATTATATACCTATTTTCGCTTTATTTTTTATATATTCAAGATTCCAAATTTCATTATTATTGTGGTTTATCTAAATTTTTTTCCGTGGCAACTCAGGCTTCGACGTAAATGCATACAGTTGACATTTGATGTTTATTATTTTCGTGGCAGATCCGCAGAGCAAATGTTCACGAAATAAAATTGTCTTGTTTCACGAAAGCAACTCACTTTTTCCACTAAAATAGTAATACCTGGGCACATTTTATCTATGCACTGTGCAATAATGGCCTTTTAAGTTTGTTTTCTTTTTTTCAACGGAAGTAATCCTAGTAGCGTCGCACTCATCCCTCACTCTCATTCTCTTCGTCTCTCACCCTCTCACTCTATCCTACCAGATCATGACCCATCTCCTTCATCACCACATCAAGCCATTAGTCGTTCTCTTTCGAGCTTTCTCCATCTCTGACGGTGTGATATCATGCTTAATTGCCTTGATTGTCACGGTCAACTTCGACAGACCAGCAGACGCCACTAGCGCCGACCCCTTATCTAAGGTTTCGCTTTGTCCTCCCTTAAGCAGCAATTACATGCACGGTACGACACAGTTTTCAAATATAGATCGCTGCAATATTTGGTTTCAAGGTTGAATATAATTAGATATTAAATCAGTCAAATGTCAGGTATGATAAATGCATAGTTGGCAATATCAGATGTATATATATATATATATATATATATATATATATATAGAGAGAGAGAGAGAGAGAGAGATAGGCTAGAGTGCTTCATGGAGCACCAAACCCCTAATGCTCCACACCATATCTCCAATTTAAAAATTCCAACGATCGATCTGAACCGTTGAACATGATCTGCATATTGAAATTTACTTGGAAATTGAATTTTATATTTTTTGAATTTTTTTGCTATTTTTTTTAGAGTTAGAAAAATTGCAACTTTTGTTGGTCCAGAAACCGTTAGATTAGAAACTTTTCTACCTCTTCAAAAAATTGGAAAAATTTTCAAAAAAATGTAAAATTCATCTCTAAGTAGATTTCAATATGTAGATCATGTTCAACAATTCAGATCGGTCGTTGAAATTTTCAAATTGGATATAACGGATGTGAAGCACGAGCAATTTGGTGCTCCATGGAGCATCCTAGCCTTTCTCATATATATATAATATATATATATATATAGAGAAATGCTATTATGCTTTGCAAAGCACGTGCTTTGAAATTGTGGATCATTGGATCTTCAATCATCATGTGCGCACGAATCACAAAGCGTGATCCAATGGTCTACAATTTCAAAGCACGTGCTTTGCAAAGCATAATAGCATTTCTCTATATATATATATATATATCAAAATAGTAACAACAATTGTTAATCTTCTATGTAGTTGTGTGTACAACTTTGGATAACAACTCGATATAGTCAATGTGCAGATACATGAGTAAGTAGTGAATGAGAAGTGGCAAATAATGAAAGAATTGAACAATAACTTACAAGAGCATAGAGCAAGTAATTTGATTTATCAGATAATAATATATTGTAGATATTCATTGGAAGATGCATCTTATCCTGCTACGAGAAGTGTTTCTATTTAGAGTACTTCATTTATGGGTGGTAAACATTCAATAAAATATCACAAAGCATCATAGCCTAAAACGATAAGTGTTTCTTCTTCGAGTACTTCATTTCAGTGCGGTAACCTTTATTGAAACCACCATGAAGAAGCATTTCTATCACTCCAAGTGCTTCATGTCTTATTACTTTATTTATGGGTGGTAAACGTTTAAGAAAACACCACAAATCATCTTATCATGCTACAAGAAATGTTTCTCATCCGAGTACTTCATTTATGGGTGCTGAGCCTCCATGAAACTCTTAAACCTTTCAAAAAACCACCACGCAGAAGCGTAGAATACCAATCTAAAATTTTCATGTCTAAGTTCTTCATTTATGGGTGGTTAACATTCAAGAAAACACCACAAAACATCTTATCCTGCTACGAGACGTGTTTCTGATAAGAGCACTTCATTTATGAGTGGTAACTTCCAAGAAAACTCTAAACTTTTCATGAAACCACCACGAATAAGCACAGAATACCACTCTAAATCTTCATGTGTGATTAGTTCATTTATGGGTGGTAAACATTCAAGAAAACACACCAAAGCATCTTATCCTGCGGCGAGAAGTATTTCTGATCTGAGTACTTCATTTATGGGCGGTGAACATTCAATAAAACACCACAAAGCATCATAGCCTACTACGATAGGTGTTTCTTCTTCGTGTACTTCATTTCAGTGCGGTAACCTTTCTTGAAACCACCATGAAGAAGCATAGAATACCACTCCAAGTTCTTCATGTCTGATTACTTCATTTACGGATGGTAAACGTTCAAGAAAATATCACAAAGCATCTTATCATGCTACGAGAAGTGTTTCTGATCCAAGTACTTCATTTATAGGTGGTGACATTCCAAGAAACTCTAAACTTTTCAGAAAACCACCACAAAGAAGCGTAGAATACAAATCAAAGTTCTTCTTGCTTGAGTTCTTCATTTATGGGTGGTAACTTTCAAGAAAACGCTACAAAGCAGCTTATCCTACTACAAGAAGTGTTTATGATCGGAGTACTTCATTTATGGTGGTATACATTCAATAAAACACCACAAAGCATCAAAGCCTACTACGAGAAGTGTTTCTTCTTCAAGTACTTCATTTAAATGTGGTAACCTTTTTTGAAACCACAACAAAGAAGCCTAGAATATCACTTCTAGTGCTTCATGTCTGATTACTCCATTTACGCGTGTTAAACATTCAATAAAATACCACAAAGCATCTTATCCTGCTACGTGATGTGTTTCTTATCAGAGTACTTCATTTATGCGTGGTAACCTTTGAATATAACTCTAAACCTTTCAGGAAACCACCACGAAGAAGCGTAGAATACTACTCTAAGCGTTATGTCTGATTACTACATTTATGAGTGGAAAAATTAAAGAAAACACCACAAAGCATCTTATTCCGCTACAAGAAGTGGTTCTGATCCGAGTACTTCATTTTTGGGTGGTAATCATTCAAGAAAACAACACAGCTTTTTATCTACTAGGAGAAGTGTCTTTTATCCGATTACTTTATTTATGGGTGGTAAGCATTCAAGAACACACTACAATGCATCATAACCTACGACAAAAAGTGTTTTTGATCCTATTACTTATTTATGGGTGGTAAAAATTCAAGAAAACACACAAAGCTTCTTATATACTAGTACAAGTGATTTTTATCCGATTATTTTATTTACGATTAGTAACCTTTCATTAAAACACTAAAAAATATTTTATCCTACTACGATGTGTTTTGATGTGACTACTTCATTTATGAGTGGTAATCATCCAAGAAAATATAAACCCTACATGAAAGCATCACGAAGAAGCATAAATAACACTCTAAGTGCTTTATGTCTGATTATTTTATTTATGATTGGTAAAAATTCAAGAAAACACCACAAATCATCTTATCATGCTACACGATGTGTTTCTTATCAGAGTACTTCATTTATGAGTGATAATTTCGATGAACACTCTAAACCTTTCATTAAACCACCACGTAGAAGCATAGAATACCACTCCAAGTGTTTGATGTCTGATTACTTCATTTATGGGTTGTAAACATTCAAGAAAACATCACAAAGCATATTATCCTGTTAAGAGAAGTGTTTCTGATCTGAGTACTTCATTTATGGGTGGTAAACATTCAATAAAACACCACAAAGCATCATAGCCTACTACGATAAGTGTGTCTTCTTTGTGTGCTTCATTTAAGTGTGGTAACGTTTCCTAAAACCAGCACGAAGAAGCCTAGAATACCAATCCAAGTGCTTCATGTCTGATTAATTGATTTATGGGTGGTAAACAATCAAGAAAACACCAAAAAACATCTTGTCTGCTACGAGATGTGTTTCTAATCAGAGTACATCATTTATGGGTGTTAACATTCAAGAAAACACCACAAAGCAGCTTATCCTTGTACGAGATGTTTTTTTATCAGGGTACTTCATTATGAGTGGTAACTTCCAAGAAAACTCTAAACCTTTCATGAAATCACCACGAAGAAGCATAAAATAGCACTCTAAGTCTTCATGTCTGATTATTTCATTTATGGATAGTAAACGTTTAAGAAAACACCACAAAGCATCTTATCCTGCTACGAGAAGTGTTTCTTATGTGAGTACTTCATTATGGGTGATAAACATTCAACAAAATAACACAAAGCATCATAGCTTACTACGATAAGTGTTTCCGATCCGAGTACTTCATTTATGGGTGGTGACCTTTCTTGAAACCACCACGAAGAAGCCTAGAATACCACTCCAAGTCCTTGTCTGATTTCTTCATTTATGGGTTGTATACATTCAAGAAAATACCACAAATAATCTTATTCTTGCCACGTGATGTGTTTCTGATCAAAGTACTTCATTTATGTGTGGTAACCTTTCAGGAAACCACCACGAAGAAGCATAGAATACTACTCTAAGCGCTTCATGTCTGATTACTTCATTTATGAGTGCAAACTTTAATGAAAACACCATAAAATATCTTATCCTGCTACGAGAAGTGGTTCTTATCCGAGTACTTCATTTTTGGGTGGTAACCATTCAAGAAAACACCACAAAGCTTTTTATCTATTAGGAGAAGTGTTTTTTATCCGATTACTTTCTTTATGGGTGGTAAGCATTGAAGAAAACACTGCAATGCATATTGTCCTACCACAAAAAGTGCTTTTGATCCTATTACTTCATTTATGAGAGGTAACAATTCAGGAAAATAACACAAAGCTTCTTACCTACTAGGACAAGTGTTTTTTATCTGACTATTTTATTTACGATTACTAATCTTTCAAGAAAACACCACAAAACATTTTATCCTACTACAAAGTGTTTCTAATGTGACTAATTCATTTATGAGTGGTAATCATCCAAGAAAACACTAAATATTTCATGAAACCACTACGAAGTAGTATAAATAACACTCTAAGGGCTTCATGTCTGATTACTTCATTTATGATTAGTAAATATTCAAGAAAACACCACAAATCATCTTATCCTACTACGACATGTGTTTTTATCAGTACTTTATTTATGAGTGGTAACTTCCATGAAAACTCTAAACATTTCATGAAACCACCACGAAGAAGCATAGAATACCAGTCTAAGTACTTGATGTATGATTACATCATTTATGGGGGGGGGGGTAAACGTTCAAGAAAATACCACAAAACATCTTATACTGCTACGAGAAGTGTTTCTAATTCGAGTACTTCGTTTATGGTTGGTAACCTTTCAAGAAAACTCAAAACCATTCTTAAAACCACCAAGAAGAAGCATTAATACAAATCTAAGTGCTTCATGTGTGAGTACTTCGTTTATGTGTAGTAAACATTCAAGAAAATACCACAAAGCATCTTATCCTGCTACGAGAAGTGTATCTAATCTGAGTACTTCATTTATGGGTGGTAAACATACAACAAAACACCAAAAAGCATCATAGCCTACAACGGTAAGTGTTTCTTCTTCGTGTACTTCATTTAAGTGTGGTAACCTTTCCTGAAACCACCATGAAGAAGCCTAGAATACCAATCCAAGTACTTCATGTTTCATTACTCGATTTATGAGTGCTAAACATTCAAGAAAACACCACAAAGCATCTTATCCTTCTACGAGATTTGCTTCTGATCAGAGTACATCATTTATTGGTGGTAAACGTTCAAGAAAACACCACAAAGCAATTGATCCTGCTACGAAATGTATTTCTGATCTGAGTACTTCATTTATGAGTGGTAACTACCAAGAAAACCCTAAACTTTTCATGAAACCACCACGAAGAAGCATGGAATAGCACTCTAAGTGTTCATGTCTGATTACTTCATTTATGGATGGTAAACGTTTTAGAAAATATCACAAAGCATTTTATCCTACTATGAGAAGTGTTTCATATCTGAGTAATTCATTTGTGGGTGGAAACATTCCATAAAACACCACAAAGAATCATAGCCTACTACTATTAGTGTTTCAGATCCGAGTATTCATTTATGGGTGGTGACATTTCATGTAACCACAATGAAGAAGCATAGCATACCGCTCGAATTGCTTCATATCGGATTACTTCAATTATGGGTAGTAAACATTCAAGTAAACACCACAAAGCATCTTATCCTATTACGAGATGTGTTTATGATCAGAGTACATTATTTTCTGAGTGGTAACATCCAAGAAAACTCTAAACCTTTCATGAAACCACCACGAAGAAGCATAGAATACCACTCTAAGTCTTCATGACTGATTACTTCATTTATGGGTGATAAACATAAAATAAAATATCACAAAGCTTCTTATATACTAGTACGAGTGTTTTTTATCCAATTATTTTATTTACGGTTAGTAACCTTTCATAAAAACACTAAAAAGCATTTTTATCCTAATACGATGTGTTTCTGATGTGACTACTTCATTTATGAGTGGTAATCATCCAAGAAAACTTTAAACCTTTAATGAAAGCACCACGAAGAAGCATAAATAATACTCTAAGTGCTTCATGTCTGATTATTTCATTTATGATTGGTAAAAATTCAAGAAAACACCACAAATCATTTTATCATGCTACACGATGTGTTTCTTATCAGAGTACTTCATTTATGAGTGATAACTTCGATGAAGACTCTAAACCTTTCATTAAACCACCACGTAGAAGCATAGAATACCACTCTAAGTGTTTCATGTCTGATTACTTCATTTATGGGTTGTAAACATTCAAGAAAACACCACAAAGCATCTTATCATGTTAAGAGAAGTGTTTCTAATCTGAGTACTTCATTTATGGGTGGTAAACATTCAATAAAACAACACAAAGCATCATAGCCTACTACGATAAATGTTTCTCTTTGTGTGCTTCATTTATGTGTGATAACGTTTCCTAAAACCAACACGAAGAAGCTTGGAATACCAACCCAAGTGCTTCATGTCTGATTAATTGATTTATGGGTGGTAAACATTCAAGAAAACACCAAAAAAACATCTTGTCTGCTACGAGATGTGTTTCTTATCAGAGTACATCATTTATGGGTGTTAACATTCAAGAAAACACCACAAAGCAGCTTATCGTGCTATGAGATGTGTTTCTGATCAGAGTACTTCATTTATGAGTGGTATCTTCCATGAAAACCCTAAACCTTTCATGAAACCATCACGAAGAGGCATAAATAACACTCTAAGTGCTTCATGTCTGATTACTTCATTAATGATTGGTAAATATTCAAGAAAACACCACAAATCATCTTATCATGCTACGCGATGTGTTTCTTATCAGAGTACTTCATTTATAGGTGGTTACCTTTCATAAAACCATCATTAAGAAGCATAGCATACCGCTCGAACTGCTTCATGTCAGATTAATTGATTTATGGGTGATAAACATTCAAGAAAACACCACAAAGCAAATTATCATGATACGAGAAGTGTTTCTGATCCGAGTACTTCATTTATGGGTGGTAGCCTTTAAAGAAAACTCCAAACCTTTTAGGAGACCACAAAGAAGAAGTGTAGAATATCAATCTAAGTGCTTCATGTGTGTGTACTTCATTTATGGGTTGTAAACATTCAAGAAAACACCACAAAGCAACATAGCCAACTACGATAAGTGTTTCTTCTTCGTGTACTTCATTTCAGTGCGGTAACCTTTCCTGAAACCACCAAGAAGAAGTCTAGAATACCAATCCAAGTGCTTCATGTCTTATTAGTTGATTTATGGGTGGTAAACATTCAAGAAAACACCACATATCATCTTATCCTGGTACGAGATGTGTTTTTTTTATCAGAGTACATCAATTATGTATGTTAACCATTAAAGAAAACACCACAAAACAGCTTATCCTACTATGAGATGTGTTCTGATCAGAGTACTTCATTTATGAGTGGTATCTTCCAAGAAAATTCTAAACCTTTCATGAAAGCACCACGAAGAAGCATAGAATATCACTCTAAGTCATTCTGATTACTTCATTTATGGGTGGTAAACGTTCAAGAAAATTTGACCAAGCATATTATCCTGCTACGAGATGTATTTCTGATCTGATTACTTTATTTATGAGAGGTAACTTCCATGAAAACTCTAAACCTTTCATGAAACCATCACGAAGAGGCATAAATAACACTCTAAGTGCTTCATGTCTGATTACTTCGTTAATGATTGGTAAATATTCAAGAAAACACCACAAATCATCTTATCATGCTACGCGATGTGTTTCTTATCAGAGTACTTTATTTATAGGTGGTTACCTTTCATAAAACCATCATTAAGAAGCATAGCATACCGCTCGAACTGCTTCATGTCGGATTAATTGATTTATGGGTGATAAACATTCAAGAAAACACCACAAAGCATCTTATCATGATACGAGAAGTGTTTCTGATCCGAGTACTTCATTTATGGGTGGTAGCCTTTAAAGAAAACTCCAAACCTTTTAGGAAACCACAAAGAAGAAGTGTAGAATATCAATCTAAGTGCTTCATGTGTGTGTACTTCATTTATGGGTTGTAAACATTCAAAAAAACACCACAAAGCATCATAGCCTACTACGATAAGTGTTTCTTCTTCGTGTACTTCATTTCAGTGCGGTAACCTTTCCTGAAACCACCAAGAAGAAGTCTAGAATACCAATCCAAGTGCTTCATGTCTTATTAGTTGATTTATGGGTGGCAAACATTCAAGAAAACACCACATAGCATCTTATCCTGGTACGAGATGTGTTTTTTTTATCAGAGTACATCAATTATGTATGTTAACCATTCAAGAAAACACCACAAAACAGCTTATCCTACTATGAGATGTGTTCTGATCAGAGTACTTCATTTATGAGTGGTATCTTCCAAGAAAATTCTAAACCTTTCATGAAAGCACCACGAAGAAGCATAGAATATCACTCTAAGTCATTCTGATTACTTCATTTATGGGTGGTAAACGTTCAAGAAAATTTGACCAAGCATATTATCCTGCTACGAGATGTATTTCTGATCTGATTACTTTATTTATGAGAGGTAACTTCCATGAAAACTCAAAACCTTTCATGAAACCATCACGAAGAGGCATAAATAACACTCTAAGTGCTTCATGTCTGATTACTTCGTTAATGATTGGTAAATATTCAAGAAAACACCACAAATCATCTTATCATGCTACGCGATGTGTTTCTTATCAGAGTACTTCATTTATAGGTGGTTACCTTTCATAAAACCATCATTAAGAAGCATAGCATACCGCTCGAACTGCTTCATGTCGGATTAATTGATTTATGGGTGATAAACATTCAAGAAAACACCACAAAGCATCTTATCATGATACGAGAAGTGTTTCTGATCCGAGTACTTCATTTATGGGTGGTAGCCTTTAAAGAAAACTCCAAACCTTTTAGAAAACCACAAAGAAGAAGTGTAGAATATCAATCTAAGTGCTTCATGTGTGTGTACTTCATTTATGGGTTGTAAACATTCAAAAAAACACCACAAAGCATCATAGCCTACTACGATAAGTGTTTCTTCTTCGTGTACTTCATTTCAGTGCGGTAACCTTTCCTGAAACCACCAAGAAGAAGTCTAGAATACCAATCCAAGTGCTTCATGTCTTATTAGTTGATTTATGGGTGGCAAACATTCAAGAAAACACCACATAGCATCTTATCCTGGTACGAGATGTGTTTTTTTTATCAGAGTACATCAATTATGTATGTTAACCATTCAAGAAAACACCACAAAACAGCTTATCCTACTATGAGATGTGTTCTGATCAGAGTACTTCATTTATGAGTGGTATCTTCCAAGAAAATTCTAAACCTTTCATGAAAGCACCACGAAGAAGCATAGAATATCACTCTAAGTCATTCTGATTACTTCATTTATGGGTGGTAAACGTTCAAGAAAATTTGACCAAGCATATTATCCTGCTACGAGATGTATTTCTGATCTGATTACTTTATTTATGAGAGGTAACTTCCATGAAAACTCAAAACCTTTCATGAAACCATCACGAAGAGGCATAAATAACACTCTAAGTGCTTCATGTCTGATTACTTCGTTAATGATTGGTAAATATTCAAGAAAACACCACAAATCATCTTATCATGCTACGCGATGTGTTTCTTATCAGAGTACTTCATTTATAGGTGGTTACCTTTCATAAAACCATCATTAAGAAGCATAGCATACCGCTCGAACTGCTTCATGTCAGATTAATTGATTTATGGGTGATAAACATTCAAGAAAACACCACAAAGCAAATTATCATGATACGAGAAGTGTTTCTGATCCGAGTACTTCATTTATGGGTGGTAGCCTTTAAAGAAAACTCCAAACCTTTTAGGAGACCACAAAGAAGAAGTGTAGAATATCAATCTAAGTGCTTCATGTGTGTGTACTTCATTTATGGGTTGTAAACATTCAAGAAAACACCACAAAGCATCATAGCGTACTACGATAAGTGTTTCTTCTTCGTGTACATCATTTCAGTGCGGTAACCTTTCCTGAAACCACCAAGAAGAAGTCTAGAATACCAATCCAAGTGCTTCATGTCTTATTAGTTGATTTATGGGTGGTAAACATTCAAGAAAACACCACATAGCATCTTATCCTGGTACGAGATGTGTTTTTTTTATCAGAGTACATCAATTATGTATGTTAACCATTCAAGAAAACACCACAAAACAGCTTATCCTACTATGAGATGTGTTCTGATCAGAGTACTTCATTTATGAGTGGTATCTTCCAAGAAAATTCTAAACCTTTCATGAAAGCACCACGAAGAAGCATAGAATATCACTCTAAGTCATTCTGATTACTTCATTTATGGGTGGTAAACGTTCAAGAAAATTTGACCAAGCATATTATCCTGCTACGAGATGTATTTCTGATCTGATTAGTTTATTTATGAGAGGTAACTTCCATGAAAACTCTAAACCTTTCATGAAACCATCACGAAGAGGCATAAATATCACTCTAAGTGCTTCATGTCTGATTACTTCGTTAATGATTGGTAAATATTCAAGAAAACACCACAAATCATCTTATCATGCTACGCGATGTGTTTCTTATCAGAGTACTTCATTTATAGGTGGTTACCTTTCATAAAACCATCATTAAGAAGCATAGCATACCGCTCGAACTGCTTCATGTCAGATTAATTGATTTATGGGTGATAAACATTCAAGAAAACACCACAAAGCAAATTATCATGATACGAGAAGTGTTTCTGATCCGAGTACTTCATTTATGGGTGGTAGCCTTTAAAGAAAACTCCAAACCTTTTAGGAGACCACAAAGAAGAAGTGTAGAATATCAATCTAAGTGCTTCATGTGTGTGTACTTCATTTATGGGTTGTAAACATTCAAGAAAACACCACAAAGCATCATAGCCTACTACGATAAGTGTTTCTTCTTCGTGTACATCATTTCAGTGCGGTAACCTTTCCTGAAACCACCAAGAAGAAGTCTAGAATACCAATCCAAGTGCTTCATGTCTTATTAGTTGATTTATGGGTGGTAAACATTCAAGAAAACACCACATAGCATCTTATCCTGGTACGAGATGTGTTTTTTTTATCAGAGTACATCAATTATGTATGTTAACCATTCAAGAAAACACCACAAAACAGCTTATCCTACTATGAGATGTGTTCTGATCAGAGTACTTCATTTATGAGTGGTATCTTCCAAGAAAATTCTAAACCTTTCATGAAAGCACCACGAAGAAGCATAGAATATCACTCTAAGTCATTCTGATTACTTCATTTATGGGTGGTAAACGTTCAAGAAAATTTGACCAAGCATATTATCCTGCTACGAGATGTATTTCTGATCTGATTAGTTTATTTATGAGAGGTAACTTCCATGAAAACTCTAAACCTTTCATGAAACCATCACGAAGAGGCATAAATATCACTCTAAGTGCTTCATGTCTGATTACTTCGTTAATGATTGGTAAATATTCAAGAAAACACCACAAATCATCTTATCATGCTACGCGATGTGTTTCTTATCAGAGTACTTCATTTATAGGTGGTTACCTTTCATAAAACCATCATTAAGAAGCATAGCATACCGCTCGAACTGCTTCATGTGGGATTAATTGATTTATGGGTGATAAACATTCAAGAAAACACCACAAAGCAAATTATCATGATACGAGAAGTGTTTCTGATCCGAGTACTTCATTTATGGGTGGTAGCCTTTAAAGAAAACTCCAAACCTTTTAGGAAACCACAAAGAAGAAGTGTAGAATATCAATCTAAGTACTTCATGTGTGTGTACTTCAATTATGGGTTGTAAACATTCAAAAAAACACCACAAAGCATCATAGCCTACTACGATAAGTGTTTCTTTTTCGTGTACTTCATTTCAGTGCGGTAACCTTTCCTGAAACCACCAAGAAGAAGTCTAGAATACCAATCCAAGTGCTTCATGTCTTATTAGTTGATTTATGGGTGGTAAACATTCAAGAAAACACCACATAGCATCTTATCCTGGTACGAGATGTGTTTTTTTTATGAGAGTACATTAATTATGTATGTTAACCATTCAAGAAAACACTACAAAACCGCTTATCCTACTATGAAATGTGTTCTGATCAGAGTACTTCATTTATGAGTGGTATCTTCCAAGAAAATTCTAAACTTTTCATGAAAGCACCACGAAGAAGCATAGAATATCACTCTAAGTCATTCTGATTACTTCATATATGGGTGGTAAACGTTCAAGAAAATTTGACCAAGCATATTATCCTGCTACGAGATGTATTTCTGATCTGATTACTTTATTTATGAGAGGTAACTTCCATGAAAACTCTAAACCTTTCATGAAACCATCACGAAGAGGCATAAATAACACTCTAAGTGCTTCATGTCTGATTACTTCGTTAATGATTGGTAAATATTGAAGAAAACACCACAAATCATCTTATCATGCTACGCGATGTGTTTCTTATCAGAGTACTTCATTTATAGGTGGTTACCTTTCATAAAACCATCATTAAGAAGCATAGCATACCGCTCGAACTGCTTCATGTCAGATTAATTGATTTATGGGTGATAAACATTCAAGAAAACACCACAAAGCAAATTATCATGATACGAGAAGTGTTTCTGATCCGAGTACTTCATTTATGGGTGGTAGCCTTTAAAGAAAACTCCAAACCTTTTAGGAGACCACAAAGAAGAAGTGTAGAATATCAATCTAAGTGCTTCATGTGTGTGTACTTCATTTATGGGTTGTAAACATTCAAGAAAACACCACAAAGCATCATAGCGTACTACGATAAGTGTTTCTTCTTCGTGTACTTCATTTCAGTGCGGTAACCTTTCCTGAAACCACCAAGAAGAAGTCTAGAATACCAATCCAAGTGCT
>CAXKVX010005027.1:0-11231 GCA_964058865.1 Eleocharis quinqueflora
CTTCAAAAAAATATTTTTTTAAAAAAAGCAAATAATATTTATACTTCATGAGATTTTTAAATGTAGATTAATATGAGAATGCAGGATTTGTCCATCATATCGCCAATGTGCTAAGGTTAATATATTAATATTGTATATACATGATACATATTCCCTTTACATGTTTTTAATGGACATGGAAATTTAAAAAATATATATTCTGGTTGACATTTAATGGAACAATATCGTTTCATCGTTTTGATTTAATTAGTGAAACTTGAGATTATTCACTTGACATATAGTTAATGTTGAATTTTAGGGTTTATACAGAGACTAGAATAGAGTAAAAGAGGAGAACGATGAAAGAAAATTTCATTGTATTATTTTGTTGTTGTATATCTCACTTTACATCTCTATATATACAGTTTGAATCTATTTTACCGTTGGTACAGTAGCATTAAATAATATTTCTACTCTAGACTAACAGTGGCCAATCTTAACGGCTATATTTCCTACATTCTAACACTCAAAAGGTACAATCACCTTTTTGACTCATTTATACTTTTCTAATATTTTTACAATTTAGTCATTCATTATTCTTGTATTCTCAACACTCTCCCTCAAGCTAGGATTGTAGATATCAATCTATCCTAGCTTGCTAGATATATGCGACATATGTGAAGAGTTCTTGTGCAACCGGTCTTGGAAGATTTTTCTTCCTTCTTTGGTCACCTCTTCTGATTTTTTAGTTTTTTGCATATGTTTGTTCAGTTACTGCTTATGTTTGTCCTGTTCGCGCTTGTGATTGTCCACTTTGCTCTGACCTCTACTTCGTGTTTTTGACTCAATACTTGCAAAAAAAACACACACAAAAAAGCAGTATTTATTTTTTTATTATCACCTGGTGCGTTCACCAGTATTGATTTCTCGTGGTGTGTTTACCAGCATTTTGATACACCATTATTGATATTTTCTGGTACGTTTACCAACATTATGGTGCACCAGTTTAATAATAAACAAAATAAAAGAGAAAAATATTAAAATAAGAAAACAAATTTACGAAACTAAGAAAACCGGAAACTTAGAATCCGTTTCCCAACCGAAAACTAAGAATTTGGTTCCTTACTAATTTTCCCAGCGAGGCAGCGACTCCTCTCAACCAATTTTTTAATAATAAAAATATTAATATTTTAATTGACGAGTTGGTTGTATTTAGGTAAGTTTTTGTAACGAATTCAACTGCACTTATCGGGATTATAAATAATTTTTTTAACGTCGCAAATCATCGAGCTGTAGATAAAAAACTTCGACTACGACTACGCTCTTCGGGATCATAATTAATTCTTTTTTATCGTCGCAAGCCATCAAATTGTAGATATTCGAGTCTACTTCCACCACGTTGAGTCCGATTTGCGATCGGAGAAACGCGCATCTAAAATTTGGCTCCACTATCAACTTATACCTTAATTTGTAATTTTTTATCATGTGTTTGAGTCAGAATCAATTTTGAATCGCTCGTTTCTCCGATCACAAATCAGACTTGATGCAGTGGAAGTAGACTCCGACATTTACAGCTTGATGACTTGCGACGATAAAAAAAATTAATTACAGTCTCAACGAGCACAATCATAGACGTTACAAACACTTACCTAAATTGAATCCAACTCTTGTATTAAATTATTAATATTTTAATTCATAAAGTTTTCAACGTTCAAAAGTTGAATTTTTTTTTCATGATTGATCTTAGGAAAATAAAAATAGTATTAATGACTTTTACTTCAAATCTTTTACAGCAATAACCATATTTAATATTTTAATTCATAAAGTTTTCAACGTTCAAAAGTTGAAATTTTTTTCATGATTGACCTTAGGAAAAGAAAAATAGTATTAATGACTTTTATTTTAAATCTTTTACAGCAATAATCATATTTATAACATTCAGGTTCAGATGTGTTATCTATGTTATGCTATGTTATGTTATGTTATGCTATGTTATGTTATGTTATGTTATGTTATGTTATGTTATGCTATGCTATGCACTTTTGTTATGTTATGTTATGCTATGCATCAAGCGTCAAGCGTCATGCATCAAGCGTCAAGCATCAAGCATCAAGCGTCAAGCGTCATGCGTCATACGTCATATGTCATGCATCAAGCGTCATACACCAAGCGTCATGCATCAAGCATCATGCATCAAGCGTCAAACGTAATGCATCAAGTGTCAAGTGTCAAGCGTCATGCGTCATGCGTCATGCATCAAGCGTCATGCATCAAGCGTCAAGCGTCATGCATCAAGCGTAAAACGTCATGCATCAAGCGTCAAGCGTCATGCATCATACGTCATACGTCATGCATCAAGCGTCATACGCCAAGCGTCAAGCGTCAAGCGTCATGCATGATACGTCATACGTCATGCATCAAGCGTCATACGCCAATCGTCAAGCGTCATATGCTTGATACATGACGTTTGACGCTTGATGCATGATGCTCGACGCTTGACGCTTGATGCATGACGGTTGGCGTATGACGCTTGATGCATGACGTATGACGTATGACGTATGACGCATGACGCTTGAGGCATGACGCTTGATGCATGACGCTTGACGCTTGATGCATGACGGTTGGAGTTGACGCTTGATGCATGACGTATGACGCTAACATAGCAAGAGTCCAACATAACATAACAAAAGTGCATAGCATAACATAACATAACATAACATATATAACACATCTGAACCTGAATGTTATAAATATGGTTATTGATGTAAAAGATTTGAAATAAAAGTCATTAATACTGTTTTTATTTTCCTAAGGTCAATCATGAAAAAAAATTCAACTTTTGAACGTTGAAAACTTTATGAATTAAAATATTAAATATGGTTATTGATGTAAAATATTTGAAATAAAATTCTTTAATACTATTTTTATTTTCCTAAGGTCAATCATGAAAAAAAATTTAACTTTTGAACGTTGAAAACTTTGAATTAAAATATAAATAATTTAATACAAGAGTTGGATTCAATTTAGGTAAGTTTTTGTAACGACTTTGACTGTGCTCGTCGAGACTGTAATTAATTTTTTTTTATCGTCGCAAGTCATCAAGCTGTAAATGTCGGAGTCTACTTCCACCGCGTCAAGTCTGATTTGCTATCGGAGAAACGAGCGATTCAAAATTGATTCTGACACAAACACATGATAAAAAAATTACAAATTAAGGCATAAGTTGATAGTGGAGCCAAATTTAGATGCGCATTTCTCCGATCGCAAACCGGACTCAACGTGGTGGAAGTAGTCTCGAATATCTACAATTCCATGGCTTGCGACGATAAAAAGTATTAATTATGATCACGAAGAGCATAGTCTAAGTTTGTAGAAAAAAATGTTAATCATACAATATTTTTTTGTAACAAGTTCAGCTGCGCTCGTCGAGATCATAATTAGTCTTTTTTTATTGTCGCAAGACATCAAGCTGTAGATATTCGAGTCTACTTTCATCATGTCAAGTCTGTTTTGCGATCGGAGAAATGAGCAATTCAAAATTGAATCTGACGCAAACTAATGATAAAAAATACTAATTAAGGTATAAGTTCAAGATGGAGCAAAAATTGAGTTGCACGTTCCTCCGATCGTAAATCGGACTCATCGTGGTGGAAGTAGACTCAGTTATCTATAGCTCGATGATTTGCTACGTTAAAAAAATTTAGTTATAGTCTCGACGAACGCAGTCGAATTCATTACAAAAACTTACCTAAATATAACCCAACTCATCAATTAAAATATTAATATTTTTATTATTAAAAAATGATGCGTCAATCCACTCTCCACGCCATTATTTCAATTTTAATGGAACCGAATTTTAAGTTTCCAGTTTTCCTACTTTGGTAAAAAAAATTATTTTCCTAGTTTAATCTTTTTCCATTTTATTTTGTTTATTATTAAAATTTTCGGTACTGCTTTTACACATTGTCACTTGGTCGGCCTTCTACGACTATTTCTCAAGCTAGAATGTGTCTTTGCATCTTTGATGCTTAGATGGTCAACACATGTAATTCATGATTCTGCCAACAACTTGATACACTTGCAATTAGATCCATTAATCATGATCCTTTACCACTCATCACCTCTCATTCGGGTCCATAGAGGGGCTTTTCCATAGCCACTACTCATCACCTCTCATGAGAGTTCATAGATGGACTTCACCTTTGATTGGCATCTCTAATCATGCATCTTACACACATCCATCATTGACATAACAATACGTAATTACCTCGATTTGAGTTATTATCTTTTTTCTTACAAAAGAATGAGGTTATTTGGCTCTAAGGTTCCTCTCGATTATGGCTTTTTTTCTTTTTGTTGTTATGCGGCTCAATGGCCAATATGGTTATGTGAACCAACCATATTTACCATTTGGTGTGTTCTAATAACCACGTAAAGATTATGATATCTTTGACAATCATTGTGGTAATATTCTAATTTTTTGTTCTCTCCCTCAAGGGTATCATTTTTTGTTTCCTCTATTACCTTTATTTGGTCAATTCATGATTGTTTGTTTATACATGCTCTTGTACATTTGACCATTGATATAGACCATATTTTTATCATTTATAATTTATTAATAAAAAGTATATATTTTTTTTAAATTAATTATCATTTATGTGACTGTTAGTGAAATATAATTAGATTTTTGTTTTAACTATGATGTATAACATGCATGAAATAATATTTTTTATTTTTAAACACATAGCTGTCGAATTTTTAATATTTGAAAGATTATTTTTTAAATATTAATGCATCGACAATTTTCAAAATTCTATGATTTACAATATGTTATCCATTATTATTTTATCAACTATAGATTAAAAAAAACAGAAAGGCTTGTTTGCATACTAATCTACATAATTAATATGGCTTGCTATAAACAAAATATAAAGAAATTATTTTTTAAGATTCCTTTGTTATTTATTTGTAAAAATATTCCTTTGATAACTAGTGAAGTACACATCTAATTTTTGTTTCAAATATGATGCTATCAATTTATGGAAACAAATAAATTGAGTTTAAAAAATAATATGTATGGTTTTATTTTGGTCAGCATCACTATCAGTTGTCTAATTTGACCTTGCCTTCTTCTTTTCCTTAATTTCTCCTTCCTGAAGGAAATTTTTTGCACATTGCTTGCGGGTACTTTTACCAATATTCTTACCAATTTGCTTG
Source organism: Eleocharis quinqueflora (assembly GCA_964058865.1). Taxonomy (NCBI): domain Eukaryota; kingdom Viridiplantae; phylum Streptophyta; class Magnoliopsida; order Poales; family Cyperaceae; genus Eleocharis; species Eleocharis quinqueflora. The sequence continues at coordinate 5,197 of CAXKVX010005027.1, forward strand.
AGGTCAAACCAATTTCAAATCAAGGTCTTCCAAAAGAGACTCTTTGTTATCTTTGCAAGACCATTTGTCCTCTTTGAAGGACTGTTTGTCCTCTTTACAGGACTTTTTCTGAAATTAGAGAGAAGGCATTGGATTCAGTTTTACCAAGCCTGTCACAGCCCATATTTTTCTACGTATTTTATAATATTATTAAATAAACTATTAAGAAGAAATATTATATACTAAATCATAACTTGTTAATCAATTTTGTTAAGAACTCTTTCAACAATAATTTAAGAATAATTCATCAAATTCATATAATATGTCTAATTCTTGAAATGATCAAATATATCAAAATTATTGTTATATAAACTATTATAAATTTTCATCATACAACACAAAGATATTTGAAAGAAAATCTTTTAATTTCTAAGTTGATTCCCCAATAAATATAAAGAAAATAATACATTAGAGATATAACCATTTGAAAAGAAATTTCTTTTTCTAAATTATGATTTGGGAAAGAATATACAATTAATAAATAATTTTTACAAAATTTTATAAAAAGAGCTATAATAATAATTTTATCAAAAGAATGACTCGTTTCACCATATGACTCGCTTCATCTACAGTTTCCATTTCTTTCTACATAAAATCCACACCTACTGACCAATGTTTCTTTCCTGCCTAGACCCAAATGGGTCGTGTTTCTCTCTTCTCTTCGTGAGTGTTGGCTGGGGTTACCGACCCGTTTCACTCGGTTCCTCCAACGAGGAGGTCGCCACTCATCGCCTCCTCATGCTCTCTAGCGACGGACCCGATTAATTTTGATAGTGCCGCTTGATCTTGACCATCCCCGTCGAGGCGGTGAGCAGACCCTTAGAATCTTGCCACGTTACTCTAGTCGACCCTATCCTTGTAAACACGTGGCTGGCTTCTAGTCATCCTTACCTCCTACCTTGGTGACTCACCACCTCCCAAAACCGCCATCTATCAGGAATAAAAGGGACGCCACCTCTTCCCTTGGCACTCATCACACAATCGCCACCACAGTAAGATGCAAGAGAAGGAGAGATCATGGTGAGGAGACAACCTTGCTGGTTATGGTGGTTCAGGAGTGGATGTGCCTAGATAGCTAATTACCCCGATTTTTGGCTTATTGCATGAGCCGCAATGCTTGCACTGCTAGGTAAAAGAACATTAGACCCTAACTTCTCCTTGAATTGAATTGATTCAGTGATAACTAAAGAGTGAATTAGAAAAGTGATAATTAGTTAAACGACTATACAAATTGATTTCTGTTTTGTTGTCTTGCTGTTTGAGTAGAATTAATAGTGAAGTTGGGGTGAGTAAAGGTTTAAAACAATATAGCTCTGTTTTTGGTACATATTTTGGTTCTAACATATAGAAAAAAAAATACAATTTTCAACTTCTGTTTTCGGTTCTGATAAATTCTGACACTTTCTGGGGTCTGTTCAGCGAGTTTTCAGGTTTGAAAAACGTTTCTGCAAAGTTTCAGGGACTTTATATGATTTTGCAACTTTTTGTACAGTTTTCGGGTTATTTCTGCACATTTCAGGGGTTTTCAGATAAATTTTCGTCCTCAGAGCAAATTTCTGTACATACTGGTAAATTACAGGGGTCTCTGTGCAAATTATCTGGTCTGACAAGGCTCAGGGACTAAACTGTGAAGAAAGTTCAAAACTGATTAGAAAATAGTCCCTGGGCAGGGACTGATTTGCGACAGAACACAAAAATTAAAGGAAAGAATCATTTCAATAAGAATTTCATGGAAGTGCTTGTATTAAAATGTAGAAATTCATGGAAGTAATTTTGTAACAAGACAATTACTAAATTACAAATGTATAAAGAATAAATGGTATATTATGTCTTGATTTAAGGGAACAAAATTTTAGAGTATATGTACATATATAGCTCTAAATTATAGTTTCGTTATGAGTACATATAGTGAAATATTATACTACTTAGGCATGAATGTAGTTACGTGACTAAATAAATGTATCATTCTAAAGTACCTTATATGATAATTTAGTCACACAAATTTATGAGAAAACTTGTGAAGAAATATATCAAGATATATTTGTGTTTTAGTAGATTTATAATTTAGTAACTTCTAGTATACATGGGACAGTAGAGTTATACTTTCTAATGCATTTCATATGTGATAATGAAACCATAGTTACATGATGTATGGAAAATAAATTTGTGTTGGATGTATATTGTGCACTAATGAATGTTGAAGAGTATGGAAATATTCGTTAACTTTTCTATCATGAAATGAATTTATCACATGGTTAGATAAATAGATGATGATAACCTTGTTTATGTATGCTTGTATTTGTTTAGTAGTTAAATGCATAAGCATTTATGTCCCCTGACATTCTGTTGGGTTGGTAACTAGAGTATTGTGCTAGAATTGTTTTATTTTTATTAGTGCTAGTGTTTAGTCATTATAAAAGTAATGGGGTATTGTGAATTGATTATAGTATTACATGGAGCTGGTACACTTAGTAGCTATTTACTTCTTGCGTGGATAATTATTGGAATTCAAGATGTATATGCTTTCCACTAAATATCTTATATTCTTGTGGGTTTTAACTAAATCGATTAATTTTTGTAATCTCTGTTAGTGTAGCTGAGTTTTCTTGATTTTCGGTTATTGGGTAGGGTTACAATTAAGTTTCTAGTCTTTCAAGTTTTAACGTCAATACGAAACACATAGAATAATAAATAAATATTTGTTCAGTATTAATAGTAATTAACTATTGAACAGATAAAAGAATACGGGAAATCAGACAATCAAGACTCGAAATCAGAAATCTGACGATAAAGAATCAAGAAATGAATCTACTTGATCAGATGCGGAATTACGTGAATTTTTATTAAATTTGGTAATTAGAATTAAATGTTACGTAATTCAATTTGCCTCAGAATTACGAAACTTTGCATATTCTGAATTTTGTCTGATTTGTTCTGCATATTAGAAATAGATGCCCCAAAATTATGAAGCATGTTGATAAGTAAATATATGATTTGTGATAGATGAATCTGACTCGGTGTCTAGTTCTGATTGATATGTGTTTTCCGATTTGTCTGACTTGGCATTTCGATTGAGATCTGTGTTGTAAGATTATTGATCTATCTGAAATCTTGTCCGATTTGACTTTTCTAGAATTAAGTCTGATATTTGAATTGATTTGGAAATTTATTTGATCTGTCTGAAAGTTCTGAAACTCTGTCTGATCTGAAATGGAACTTGGAATTGAAAGTTTGATTATCTCTGTCACTACCGAGATGCGGTTGGCCCCCGATTTCGGCCGTACGTTAGCGCTAATAGTATTGGTTACTTCCCCTGTACATCTCTCGTGAGATTAAGTCGCCATGTATACTTGAGCTAGGAAGATCTCCTGGAATGGCGTCTGTTTGATCAACAGTCGGGAGATAGTGACCCGGTATGAGATACATGTGATGTGACTTGTGATCTGATCTGAGACAGTGAGAGATACATGTGGTGTGATTTGTGATATGACTTTATTTGATGAAACTTGATACAAACATCTGTTCTGACTGACTTGATCTTCTTATATCATATACTTGGTATGATGGATCTTCTGTTATCCGAGGTGATAGATTTGATACAGTAGTTCTTTGATTCTTTTATCTGAGATATTGGTATTACTTGCATTACTCCAGTCAGGTTTTACTTTTTGGTTATTTATCTTTCTTTTAATTCTAGTAACCTTATTTAGCATAAATTCACGTACTGGAACTAAAACTCGCACTGAGATTATATCTCATCCCGTACTTGTTGTATGTTTCCACATGGATGTGGGTTCCAGGTTATTCAGATATTGCGAGGAAAGACGCAGGTGTTGGTCTAGAAGACTAGGAGAAGATTATGTAAAGTAAGCCTTGTGATTACGGTTGTCCAGATTTACCAGACCTTACTTGTATTAGGTTAGCACCGTGAGATTGATTGTTGGATTAAGATCTTAGATCTACTCGGAATTCTGGTTATATTGTAAAAGATTAAAATGAATAAAATAAAAAGTTGTTTACAAATTTTAGACATTTGCTCTTTTTATTATTATCTTCTGTATTAAGAAGGAATGGCCTTGCGAATATTTAAGATTAAATATTCGTGGCATCACGGTCGGCTGCGGGCCGTGACAAAGCCTTTTTGAAAAAAAATAAAGAAGGAGGAAAAACTGAACATTTACAGTTGAGTTCAGATGTGAGGTATTGCTTGAGTTGATCTCTAACTCCGTCATTTGTCTCTTCTCTTTCTCACCTTTCCGAGAATATCCTCTTTCACTCCAAGTAGTCGGAGATTATGGTAAATCTCCCCCTCTATGGCTTTCTCTCTCCCTCTTTGGCCTCCTTCAGTTATTAGATTGCTTCGGCTTAGTCAAGAGATACCTCGTTTTTGTTGATATTCTGGCTTTGTATCTTTGTATTTTACTAGTTGCGTGTTGCCAATGGTTTTTTTCTAATCTTCTTCTAGTTGTCATGTTTGCACAAGAGTTTGTCCAGCTTACATCTGTGATTGTCCCACTTGTAACCACTGGTGATTTTGCACGAGTGATTAGAGGAAAAACTCTGAAAATTACAAAAATTTCATTCCATGAAAGTTACAAATTTTAAAAACAAAAAAGACATATGAAAAAAATTGCATACATCTTTAAAATAGACTAAGAAAAATTTGTTATATGATAAGAAGCAGGCGGATTATTCTGGGTACTCTAGACTATGGTATCTTTTATCACAAAGTAGGAGAGTGCCAAGTGCTTGGACACTGTGATGCCGACTTTGCAGGAATCTCTTCATAAAATTCACGTCATACCCACTTTATACCCCACAGATTCTAAAACTATAAAATTTCATAAAGTTGGGCAACTATTGCAAGAACAAATGGTTGTAATTGAGTTTGTATCATAAAATAATAATTATATGTAGTATTCAATCACAGAGAGAATAGATACTCTCATGTGCATGTGAATGCAAAAGTCATTCTTAGTCATCTTCATCTGCAAAAATATTTAAGTCTCTACAGAATACTCATATTTCTACTCTACACTCCAAATTATTTCATACTCGTCAAATTCTAAATGTACAACAACAACAACAAAGCCTTTATTCCCAAATAAATAGGGGCTATTGGGGTTTCATTTCCATGGAGGTGGCTAATTTTTTACGTTGGCTCACGAAGTCTATCACGCAAGTAACAAAGAATGATGAGGTGAGTTCTGGGCTATTCACGAAGTTTCATACTCCTTTTTCTGGGCTTGGGACCGGCTATGTTGAAACAAAATAAACGTAACGAAAGTGATCATTTGTGTTTATGTTGACGCAACAAAAATCTCTTGTGTTTAACGTTGCGTCAAGACAGAACGAAATGCAAAATGTTCAAAATGCAATTCGTTGACAGCCCTAAACGCAAGTAACAAAGAATGATGAGGTGAGTTCATTACCATGCATGCTATTTAGGTGTATCTGAGGCCCAATTTTAGGCCTTAATTACAAAGTACAGGGCATTGGATGACAAAGAAAACCCGCCATGTAAGTTATAAGAACATGCCAGTCTGATATATTAACCTACCAATAAGGTGTTCTACCTTATGCTTGTTTTTACTTTTAGACCCTTTTTCCTATACTATCATTTCGTTACGTACTAGTAAGGTTGCTCAACCTATACTATCAGTTGTAACAACTAAAGCTCTTCTTGTTATAAGAAGATAAAACTTGCAGGCAATATATGGTGAGGTTCAGCTATTATACCAGCTTGCAAGGGAAGTTCACTGGTCTGAGCATCCTTTTTTGCTCACCGACACAACCAATCGATGTTGAATTGCATATTAGGTTAGTCTAATTTAGGTTGAAGTAGGCCATAGTCATAGTATCAGGAGCACGTACCGGTTTAATTGTAAACAAATGGGTTTGTTGGAGAACTGAGGGAAGGTATGATACTAGTTGTACCATGAACAAAGGGTTTTGCGACACAAAATGAGACCACATTGGTTTTTGTTGTTGTTATT
>CAXKVX010005028.1:5000-7500 GCA_964058865.1 Eleocharis quinqueflora
AAAACATTGATGCATGGATGCTTTACATCGGTGAATGGATGAAAAACATTGCTGCATGGATGAAAACATCGCTGCATGGATGAAAATCATGTTTACATGGATGAACGGATGAAAATCATGGATGAGTGGATGTAAATCATTGATGAGTGGCCGAAAATCATCCATGAAACGATGAAAAACGTGTTTTCATGGATGTTTTGGAGCTTGGGGATTTCATGGGGGTGGTAACCCTGCAGGTGGCTATAGGGTAAAAATTTATATTTCCTATTGGGGGGGGCTAAATTTCGGAGGGGGGCGGGTGTTGGGGCACGCATGCAGGGGTGTTGGGGCACGCATGCAGCGGTGTTGGGGCACGCATGCAGCGGTGTTGGGGCACGCATGCAGCGTTGTTGGCGCACGCATGCAGCGGTGTTGGGGCACGCATGCAGCGGTGTTGGGGCACGCATGCAGCGGTGGGGGCATGCATGCAGCGGTTTTGGGGCACGCATGCAGCGGTGTTGGGGCACGCATGCAGCGGTGTTGGGGCACGCATGCAGCGGTGGGGGCACGCATGCAGCGGTGTTGGGGCACGCATGCAGCGGTGTTGGCATGCCGCAAACGATGTAAAGCATGGTTGGATGGCTGCTTTACATGGAGGAATGGGTGCAAAACATGGATGAATGGGTGAAAAACATGGTTGCCTGGCTGAATGGCTGCCTTACATGGGTGCATGGATGAAAAACATGGGTGCATGGATGAAAAACATGGTTTCATGGCCGAATGCATGAAAATCATGGATGGCTGCCTGCCTTACATGAGTGAATGGATGAAAAACAATGATGCATGGATGCTTTACATCGGTGAATGGATGAAAAACATTGCTGCATGGATGAAAACATCGCTGCATGGATGAAAATCATGTTTACATGGATGAACGGATGAAAATCATGGATGAGTGGATGTAAATCATTGATGAGTGGCCGAAAATCATCCATGAAACGATGAAAAACGTGTTTTCATGGATGTTTTGGAGCTTGGGGATTTCATGGGGGTGGTAACCCTGCAGGTGGCTATAGGGTAAAAATTTATATTTCCTATTGGGGGGGGCTAAATTTCGGAGGGGGGCGGGTGTTGGGGCACGCATGCAGGGGTGTTGGGGCACGCATGCAGCGGTGTTGGGGCACGCATGCAGCGGTGTTGGGGCACGCATGCAGCGTTGTTGGCGCACGCATGCAGCGGTGTTGGGGCACGCATGCAGCGGTGTTGGGGCACGCATGCAGCGGTGGGGGCATGCATGCAGCGGTTTTGGGGCACGCATGCAGCGGTGTTGGGGCACGCATGCAGCGGTGTTGGGGCACGCATGCAGCGGTGGGGGCACGCATGCAGCGGTGTTGGGGCACGCATGCAGCGGTGTTGGCATGCCGCAAACGATGTAAAGCATGGTTGGATGGCTGCTTTACATGGAGGAATGGGTGCAAAACATGGATGAATGGGTGAAAAACATGGTTGCCTGGCTGAATGGCTGCCTTACATGGGTGCATGGATGAAAAACATGGGTGCATGGATGAAAAACATGGTTTCATGGCCGAATGCATGAAAATCATGGATGGCTGCCTGCCTTACATGAGTGAATGGATGAAAAACATTGATGCATGGATGCTTTACATCGGTGAATGGATGAAAAACATTGCTGCATGGATGAAAACATCGCTGCATGGATGAAAATCATGTTTACATGGATGAACGGATGAAAATCATGGATGAGTGGATGTAAATCATTGATGAGTGGCCGAAAATCATCCATGAAACGATGAAAAACGTGTTTTCATGGATGTTTTGGAGCTTGGGGATTTCATGGGGGTGGTAACCCTGCAGGTGGCTATAGGGTAAAAATTTATATTTCCTATTGGGGGGGGCTAAATTTCGGAGGGGGGCGGGTGTTGGGGCACGCATGCAGGGGTGTTGGGGCACGCATGCAGCGGTGTTGGGGCACGCATGCAGCGGTGTTGGGGCACGCATGCAGCGTTGTTGGCGCACGCATGCAGCGGTGTTGGGGCACGCATGCAGCGGTGTTGGGGCACGCATGCAGCGGTGGGGGCATGCATGCAGCGGTTTTGGGGCACGCATGCAGCGGTGTTGGCATGCCGCAAACGATGTAAAGCATGGTTGGATGGCTGCTTTACATGGAGGAATGGGTGCAAAACATGGATGAATGGGTGAAAAACATGGTTGCCTGGCTGAATGGCTGCCTTACATGGGTGCATGGATGAAAAACATGGCTGCATGGATGAAAAACATGGTTTCATGGCCGAATGCATGAAAATCATGGATGGCTGCCTGCCTTACATGGGTGAATGGATGAAAAACATTGATGCATGGATGCTTTACATCGGTGAATGGATGAAAAACATTGCTGCATGGATGAAAACATCGCTGCATGGATGAAAATCATGTTTACATGGATGAACGGATGAAAATCATGGATGAGTGGATGTAAATCATTGATGAGTGGCCGAAAATC
>CAXKVX010005029.1:0-20262 GCA_964058865.1 Eleocharis quinqueflora
ATGGTAACCATGCAAGAAAACATCACAATGCATTTAATGCTACTACCAGAAATATTTCTTACGTGAGTACTACATTTATGGTTGGTAGACATTACGAAAACACCACAAATCATCATTTCCTACTACGAGAAGAGTTGTTGATAAAGTACTTCATTTATGAGTGGTAACGTTTCAAGAATACACCAAAAAGCATCATATCTTACTACAAGAAGAGTTTCTTCTCCGAATAATTCATTTTAGTGTTGTAAACAATGAATAAAACACAACGAAGAAGCATAGATTACCACTCTAAGTAATTCTTTATGGGTGGTAACCATTAGTGATTCTGATCAGAGTACATCATTTATTGGTGGTAACCATTAAAGAAAACATCACAAAGCATCTTATCATACAATAAAAGTATTTCTTATCTTAGTACACCATTTGTGGGTGGTAACTATTTAAAAAAATACCACAAAGCATCATATCCAACTTTGAGAAGTGTTTCCGATCGTAGTACATTTATGAGTGGTATTTTTTCAAGAAAACACAAAAAAAACATCATATCTTACTACGAGAAGAGTTTCTTCTACGAGTACTTCATTTAAGTATTGTAAATAATGAATAAAACACAACTAAGAAGCATAGATTACCACTCTAAGTGTTTCATGTCCGAGTACTTAATTCTTGAGTGGTTCTGATTATAGTACTTAATTTATGGGTGGTTACCATGAAAGAAAACATTACAAAGAATCTAATGCTACCACCAGAAGTGTTTCTTATGTGAGTACTTCATTTATGGATGGTAGACATTACGAACATACCACAAAGCATCATATCCTACAATGAGAAGAGCTGCTAATAAAAGTACTTCATTTATGAGAGGTAATCATTCAAGAAAACTCCAAAAAGCATCATATCTTACTACAAGAAGAGTTTATTCTCCGAGTACTTCATTTAAGTGATGTAAACAATAAATAAAACACCCCAAAGAAGCATTGATTACCACTTTTAGCGATTCTTTATGGGTGGTAACCATTAGTGATTCTGATCAGAGTACATCTTTTATTGGTGATAACCATTAAAGAAAACATCACAAAGCATCTTATTCTACTACAAGAAGTATTTCTTATCTTAGTACATCATATGTGGGTGGTAACCATTTAAAAAACACCACAAAGCATTGTATCCTACTATGAGAAGTGTTTCCGATCATAGTACATTTATGAGTGGTAATCTTCCAGAAAATTTCAAAACGCATCATATCTTACTACAAGAAGAGTTTCTTCTAGGATTAGTTCATTTAAGTGTTGCAAACAATGAATAAAACACAACGAAAAAGCATAGATTACCACTCTAATTTCTTCATGTTCGAGTACTTAATATATGAGTGATCTGATTAGAGTACTTTATTTATGAGTGGTAACTATGAATGAAAACATCACAATGCATCTAATGCTACTACCAGAAGTATTTCTTACATGAGTACTACATTTATGGATGGTAGACATTACGAAAACACCCCAAAACATCATATCCTACTACGAGAAGAGTTATTGATAAAGTACTTCATTCATGTTTGGTAATCTTTCAAGAATACTCGATCCAAAAAGCATCATATCTTACTACGAGAAGAGTTTCTTCTCCGAGTACTTCATTTAAGTGTTGTAAACAATGAATAAAACACCACGAAGAAGCATAGATTACCACTCTAAGTAATTCTTTATGAGTGGTAACCATTAGTGATTCTGATCAGAGTACATCATTTATTGGAGGTAACCATTAAAAAAAACTTCATGAAGCATCTTATCCTACTACAAAAGTATTTCTGAATTTATGAGTGGTAACCATTTAAGAAAACTCCAAAAAGCATCATATCTTACTGCGAGAATAGTTTCTTCTCTGAGTACTTCTTTTAAGTGTTGTAAACAATGATTAAAACACCACAAAGAAGCATTGATTACCATTCTAAGTGATTCTTTATGGGTGGTAACCATTAGTGATTCTGATCAGAGTACATCTTTTATTGGTGGTAACCATTAAAGAAAACATCTCAAAGCATCTTATCATACTACAAGAAGTATTTTTTATCTTAGTACATCATTTGTGGGTAGTAACCATTACAATGCATCATATCCTACTATGAGAAGTGTTTCTGATCATAGTAAATTTATGAGTGGTAATCTTTCAAGAATACATCAAAAAGAATCATATTTACTACGAGAAGAGTTTCTTCTATGACTACTTCATTTAAGTGTATTGACTTCGAAAATACAACAACAATGACATGTATTAATTGTTGAAATTGAGACGTCAAATTTAATAATAAAGTTTTGACTACATGTTAGATAGTTAATATATCACAAACTGTCACTAATATTACGAGGAATAATATAAGATACGTAAAAAATGTGATTCATTGATACAAGGACATCATGCATATTTCGTTAAGATTTTGAGTACGGATAGGTATAAAATTAAATGTGAGTTAATTATAATTGTTGATGGATCGATTATGATTATTCAACTAATGCTAGTGTTAAAATATCAGGATTATTGTTTGGGCCTAATCAATTGATTTGAGTCAAGAGACCAAACAAAACAGGCTAAACAGAATTTAGTTATATATATAAATCTTTTGGTCATTTTTCAAATTGATTTGTATAGAAGAGTATCACAAAAGTTTGACTGAACATTAAAATTAGTATATCTTTTGGTCCTTTTTGTAAAAGGATTTTTTATACAAAATTTTGGACGGTTGGCTAAACCGTCGACTAATCACTATTATTAATATAATTATTTCATGACTTGTTGTGCAAACAATATCAAATTTTGAGCACGTACAATAATAAATATGATAATTTGGAAAATAATTGTAGAAAATTTAATATCAAATATTCTAAAGAATATTTACTATTAATTACGATGCATTTCCAAGATAGGTTTTCACTAGTATAAAAAATGTTGGGTCTCTAAGTATTACCGGTATCTATTGTAGGCACATGTGATGTGTGTGGGTCTCTATTTTCTTCTCCATTACAAAAAATACTTCTCAGTTCATTCGTGACATTGAAGAAAAGTTGGCATCGAAAATTGCTTGGAAGAATCCGCTAGCGTACCGTTGTGCTGCTCAACCATCTCCAACAACTCTTTGATCAAGAGAAGAATATAAGGGAAACAATAGGGATGGAAAGTAAGTAACGCTTCCGCTCTATTTACTTCAATCTTATTTCTTACCGAAGTTTCTATTTGCAATTGCTTATTTAATTTAGGATTTTGATTTTTGGCTCCATCTAAATTGAAATTGCATCAACAAGTGGTATCGGAGCCACCTCCATTGAATTATTTAAGATGTTGTTTATTTTCTGAAAAATATATCGAGTTTTAATTGTTGCAAAAGGTATTGTGCTTTCGTGTATTTGTTATTTGATATTTTAAATATTCTTGTATCGAAAATTTCAATTTTGTCAGATTCTTCGCCATTTATGCGATTTGAGTAGATATTATTCAAATTTTGATTTATTAATGTTTAAAATAATTATTTGAACAAATAAAGTTGAGATTTGGAAAGGTATGCAACAATTTAGAACTTAAAATTCTAGAATGAGTTGTCCCAAAAGAGAACCAAATTTTGAACTGACAGGAATTATTGTGCAAAAGAATTGCACAAAATCATGAACTGATGCTTCTGCTGACCGCAATAGCACCATTGCAGACTGCAGATGACATAGTGGGTAATTTATTTTCGAATCTGAGTAAAAAAGAAAATCTTTGAGAATAATTTTTTTTTGCAAGACCATGTATGGAGAGATTTTTTTTGGCAATGACCATGTATGAAAAAATATTTATGATCGTGATCATGTATGGAAAGATATTTGTGACCGTGATCATGTATGAAAAGATATTTATGGTCGTGACCATGTATGCAAAGATATTTGTGGTTGTGATCATGTATGGAAGAATTTTTTTTTTTGTTTGTGACCATATTGATTCTCGGTTGTTTCCAAATCCGAAATTTTACCAAACTTGTAGGAGTTGTTGTGAATAATTATAATTAAGGAAATATATAATTATAATTATTCTTGTGTAGTAAGTATAATTATCTTAATTAGTTATAAAATTTAGCTATTATTCATAATTAGTATTTAATGCTAATAAAGATAATATAAAATGCTAATTTTAAAAGGACTCTAATTAAGAATGAATTTTGTATAAAGATATTTAGTAGTTTTCTAAATACTATTTATTCTAAATGTAGATTATGCAAAGAAATTTACAAAATAATTTATAAAGTCTATAAATTTAAAAAATATATATAATATACATAATTATCTATTGAAGATTAGTCTATTTTAGTTTATATATATGTATATATATATATAGAGAGAGAGAGAGTATGGCTAGCGTGCTTCCATAAGCACTTCGGGTGAAACGCTTACGGGTCAAATTTAAAAATTTAACATCTGAAATTTTGATTTAAATAGCTCAGTAATTTATTTATATCATAATCTTGTATAATACAAAAAATTTCTATTTTTAGAATTTTCTAACTATGTCTAATGATTTTTTTAAAGATGACCCTATTTGAAATAGAAATAAAGGTATTTTTTATTATTTTTTTGGCCAACTTTCAATAATCATTAGACATAGTTATAAAATTCTAAAAATGGAAATTTTTTTTATTCTACAAGATTATGATATAAATAAATTACTGAGCTATTTAAATCGAAATTTCAGATGCTAAATTTTTAAATTTGATTCGTAAGCGTTTCACTCGAAGTGCTTATGGAAGCACGCTAGCCATACTCTCTCTCTATCTCTCTCTCTCTATATATATATGAGAAATGTTATGGTGCACTACGAAGCCGAGATTAGATTTGACATCAAGCTCAAATTTTAATTTTTAAAATTTAAATGGTCGATCCAAATCGTTCAATGTGATCTCCAAATTGGAATCTTACTAGAAACCATTTTTTTTTCATGTTTTAGAATTTTTTTACTATTTTTAGAGTGGTGCAAAATCAGCCATATTGAATGGTCCAGAAATCATTATATCAACAAATTTCATACCACTCTAAAAAATAGTAAAAAAATTCTAAAAAATGAAAAAAATTGGTCTTTAGTGAGATTTCAATATGAAGATCACATTGGACGATTTGGATCAATTGTTTCAAATTTTCTTATTTGAAATTTGAGCGTGATGCCAAATTTAATCTTGGCTTCGTAGTGCACCATAGCATTTCTTTATATATATATATGACGAGTAAATACTTTTGAGATACGTCCTAGTATATATTTTAAACATGGTTCGAAATGTATTTAAAGGCAATTATGAATACATGCCTCATTTTGCTAAATAATATTGTTCGCAAACTGACATTATTGTTAATAGTACAAGCAAAAATGACCCATGAAAAGTTTTAAGTTGACGTACCGACCACAAAATTGTTAATTTCTCCCAAATGAGAGTTAACTTTTACTGTAATTGTCGTGTACATAAAACAAGGTGTACAAAGAAAATCAATGAGATACTATGTGCTAATGATGTCGAAGAAAAACATTTGGAGCTTGGTGCACCTTGGTCCCTTTGTGATCCACCTTCCTCACTTGACTGGCTTGGTCATCATTATGTAAATATGTCAATTTGATTCAAAGCCAGAGCGACAAAAGGGCTCATTTGATGATACTTTGTTCATAACACCAAAATATCTAGGAGTATTGATTGCATCCAAAGATGTGTCATGCTCTCTAAGTATTTATGGTTTAATATGAAATTAATTGAGAAAATTAGAGTTGTAAAGGCTTGTAGATAGATTTTAGAATTATGATTAAGGATTAAACATGACGTTTTTTCATGATTAGACACATATTTTGATTAGGGATTAAAGTTATCATTTTTGTTACATGACATACATAACAAATATGATAATCGTTAGTTTTCATGTAATCATTAATCTTCCCAAAGGAGGATAATGATTATCACGACATTTGATTGTCCACATAACAACAGTAATACGTGTGGTGATGATTATTAGTTTTCATCTGATCAATTACTCGGCTCAAAGGAAGAATAATTATTTATGTGATCATTTATGGTCAACACTTAATTACTATTATAAGATATGCAGATAAATAATATCATCCAAAGATGATTCATTAAAAGAATTAAATATCTTGTTAGATAAAATGAAAAATTCTTTAATCAAAATGATATGTAAAAATTCGTGCGGTTTATTCTTGTTAGCATGAGGTCCTAAGGTCAATTGCTAGTGCAGAAGCATTTTTAACATACAATTCAAACCTTTGGACCTTAATACCTAGCTAAAATCACAAGTAAGCAAGTACTAAGAGAAATTGAGCAAATCAAAATAACAAAGTGCAAATATATTAAAGAGGGAGAGTAAAGAGTAAAGAGCAAGATAACACAAGAACACGTGATGTAACGTGGTTCAGCCTACAAACAAACTAGGCCTACGTCCATAGGACTTCCAGAACCGAAATTTCCTTTCAAGACTGAATCCACTAAACAATAAGTGTTTTTACAATTGCGAAATCTATCTTTGGTTTCTTCTAACATAACCAAACTAATCGTAGCTTCCTAAATCTATGCAAGAGACTACACCGCTCTACAAGGTAAACATATCCGATTGACAACACAATCAAGGACGAGAATGCACTACTTGACAACACAATGTAGTACACCAAAAGACTAGCAAAGCTAGCTAACAAGTGTTATCTGATTGACAATTAGATGATTGTAGCTATCATAATTCTCTCAAGTTTAGGTAGTTGTAGGAGAAGACTTTAGTGCTCTTTCTGATGCTCAATTGAGTGCTTGGAGACTTGAAGAAGGCTTAATTAATCTTCTTAATTCGTACACCCAAGGTATATTTATGCTGGGCACTTCTTGAAGTCTTGCAATCTTGAAACTCCCTTCTTTCTTTACAGAACCTGTTATAACGAGTTGGAGAACTTTCAATTTTGCCCTTCTCTGCTTGGTTCACTGACTTTTGGGCCCTTCTGAGCAGGAGCCCATTGTGACGGATTGGGAATCCATTATAACGGGTTAGGGACCCATTGCGACAGATTGATGATGTGTTATGCAACGCAAGCTCTGGAAAATCCTCTGTCTTCAGCACTTCTCCTCTTCAATCTGTTACAACAGAAAGGAAACCAGTTGTGACGGGTGGGCAACCAGTTATGACGGGTAGGGAACCCGTTGTGATGGGTTGTCCATGCGTTGTGATAATGCATGGCTCTGAAAACGCCCTATTTGTGCCCTAGTGACTTGATCTTTAAATTGTTGTGATCATCATGACTTGTACATGCATCAACTTATTGTACATGTATAAACATGCAACCCACCAAAACTCAATTGTGCAAGATTAGTATTATTTTGTTTTGCAAATTGACAAACAAGAGATGAGTTTAATCCAACAAACTCCCCCTTTTGGCAAATTCGAAAATCTTATGTGTGTGCATATAATTCTCATGCACAACACCACATTTCTCCCCCTTTTTGCAAAGTATGGCAAAAGGCTCAATTCATATACTCTCCTTAAATTTTAGCATGTATTTATAATCAAGTCAAGATATAAATTGCTCCCCTTAATCATATAAGTTTTACGATTTTAGCACAAGTTCCATTTTCAATTTGTAATGTCAAGAATAGTAAGGAGCATAATCAAGAAATACAAACAAGAGGCATATCATGAATGATGCAATCAAATATATCAATATCCAAATCATGCTTCCGTACAACAAAATAAATTTTAAAAAAATTACTACCCTAAGCTAAAATGTCATTATCACTACTTTCTTGATCATCATCCTCCGAATTGACTTGTGTCGCTCCTTAAGTTGCCTCTTCCATTTGAGCTTCGGGTTTGGTAGGTTCGGAACAATCATTTCAGGTCTTGAATTATTGGTTCCAATTTGTTTGAATCATAGAGTTGAACTCGTTTTGATTGTCAAGTCTCTCATGCACTCTAGCCGAGTTATGCTTCTCATACAAGGACAAGTGATACACTTGTTGAGAGACATAGTAAGTTCTTTCTTCAACGGTTGAGAAGGCATATGAAGACATTGGATTGAAGGTTGAGGAAGTGTAGTATGAGTAGTCTTAAGAAATTTGATATTTTTGATAGTTTGGAGAAGGCATAAAAGAAGAGGTGTTGCAAGATTCTCAACCAGAAAGAAAAAAAAATTGATACTTGTAATTTTAACAATCAAAATGGTCAAAATATAAATGTTAGTCGGTTGTATTGTCATTATGTACTTCAGAATTCAGATGTTAAAAACTTTTAGTAGGCGAAACATACTTTTCTCAACAAAAAAATCTTCACGGATATATATGAGTTTAACTTTATTTTGTTACCTAGTTAAAATATAAAACTAATGGATGTGATTTAATTAAATACTTGATCCAACGATCCCTATCAATTTCAGACTAACATAGAGGTTTCAAGCAGAAATGTTCAATATCTTTTTATCAGAAGTAAGAATTGTTCATGTCCATTAAATTTAAATTATTTGCATTATGCCATTATCCTATCTTCATCTCTTAGCTTACCTGCACCTCTTATTTGTTCATACATCTATTAGAAATAAAAAATGCATGTACCTAAACATTAATAGAATTAAAAATTTCGAGGTTATATTATTATTTTTTAATAATCAAATTCTTTAACGTAAATTTTCTTTTAACCATTTAAAAATAAAATGTATTTAATGCTTCCTCTACTAGATAAACTTTTTTTAGTTCAAATTTAAATAACTTGTATATATATTAAGTATAAACATTTTTCGAACGCAGAAGAAGAATGCAAGAGAATTTCTCTATTTCGTCATCAGCATTTTAAGAATGTTAATCTCCCTAAAAACTCAAAACCTTTCATATTTCTCCCTTTTTTCATTAAATAGAACACTATTAATTATGGTGTTTCAAAAAATGAGGATTGATTATCCTCGAATTTCATTAAACCTGATTACAATGTGTAATCAGTATTTACAAAAGGAAATAAAGAGATAAAATGAAGGAAACAAACAACATTGCAGCAAATTAATGCCAGAAAATGCAAATAAAACAGAACAAGTGAAGTATTTGTCTGTTGCACTGTTTTTTTCTGAGAACCAACTGCTGTATCCTAGCAGTATCTCGCGAGTTAACTTATGATGTCTATTAGACTATTTCCTCCTCCACAAACACCCTTCGACACGGAATGAGATCTTCTACCGTGCAACACAAATACTGTGCGTGCTGCACAGCAAATTTCAGTCTTTGATTTGCATCGAGATTCGTGCAAACTAATATCAGACCCCTGAATCAAATCTGACCATCCGTATATAGCCTACAACGCAGAGAATCTGAAACGTTCATTCTTGCTGCGCGACAGAGAATCTACTTCCATTCGACACCGCTCCCTCCAGATGACAAAGTTTGTTGTGAATTCGAGCCTCTTTCATTGGTTATTCTTGCGATCACTCAACAGTATGTGAGGCAATGATCCTACATATCTATCTTTTAAGTTTTCTATCACTCTGTATGTTTGCTGGTAGGATTTTCAATAAGTATTTACATAATTATTTTGTCATTGTGTAGTGTATGAATACGTACTCGATGTTTTCTTCATCTTTTTTGCACATGATGCACATGTTCGGCAAGTAACATCCTCTTTTTTGCATCTCTAGTCTAGTTAAATGATAAAAAGAAAGTATGGAATTTTTATTAAAATTAGATAATTTCAGAGGCACGGAACAAATAAAATAACCTAAAATTTTATCTCATTTTGCCGCAACTCACATCACCCGCCAAACACCCGAAATTTGAGATTATAAACAAATAAAAATGCAAAAACACCACTATAAAAAAATTCGAACAAAAATCACTAAAATAGACAGTCCGCTATCTCTGATAGCGGACCGTTCGTCCTCCAACAGAGATAGCGGATCAAAATGAACCCCACCCATATTTGATTGAATACAAGCATGACCATTTTTAGTTCAAATATGGGTGGGACTCATTTTGGTCCGCTATCTCTGTTGGAGGACGAACGGTCCGCTATCAGAGATAGCGGACTGTCTATTTTGGTGATTTCTGCTCGAATTTTTCTATAGTGATGTTTTTGCATTTTTATTTGTTTATAATGAAAAATTACGGGCCAAACACACTTTTAATCATTTTAAAATCTAGTTTTTGGATTTTTGCAATATTTGAGTTGCTAAGATGTTTGTTTCGAGGGCCGACAAATTTATCTTCCGTCTTAAAGGGCTAAAACACAAAAAGTTAAAATAAAAAGAAAATCTCAGAAGACAACTAAACAAGTTCGTAGCTCAGGAATTCGAATCTTCTGTATTATTTTATTTTATATATTTTGACGTGGATCAATCTGAACTGTTGAATTTGAATCACGGACAACGTTCTTACGTTCTGAACAACAGTTTGAATCACAAGAGAGTATATTTTCAGGAATTCGAATCTTCTGTATTATTTTATTTTATATATTTTGACGTGGATCAATCTGAACTGTTGAATTTGAATCACAGACAACATTCTTACGTTCTGAATAACAGTTTGAATCACAAGAGAGTATATTTTTAATTGATTTTCTGTAACGAACAAACAATAATTATATTTACCGTAGAAGATTAGAATTCATAGCTAATAGGGGCCCCTTTGTTTGAATCACTATAAAGTGGTTTTATACGGAAAAGCCCTCTTTCTAACTGAGGTCGTTGAAATTTAAAAAGAAGCGACGAATGAAAGATCGAACGAAGAAATAAACACAAGGAACCGCGAATTTCACAGAGAGGCATTGTGATTGTGAACTGATCACCTGATCAACACCTCGAACTAGGGTTTACGGTTTTGAAATGGGGAGTCTTCCCAAGGGATGGCGCAAGGCGTATGGCGCAATCAAGGATTCCACCACTGTCAGCCTAGCCAAGGTCAACAGCGAATTCAAGGTACTCGCTATTGTACATTCTTACCTTTGTGGTGTTTTTTGTTCTTCAATAAAATGTTTCTGAAATTGCAATGCTGATTGGAATATCATCGATTCTCTTTTGCGTGGTTTGGAATTTTGAAGAATTGCATTTCTAGCTTACACACAAAACAAAAATGGCATCGTTTGAAATTCAAATTCAAACACCTCTTCTTTATAACACTTGAGTCCTGCACTTTTTTCTGACCCATCTCTAATAAAGCATTTATTTTGGGATGAAAATAAATGTCAAATTTCTGGAATTCGGTACTTCTGTTTCGAGGGACTATAAGCATTTACTCTGTACTATTTTTGCTGGCTTATCTCTGTTAAAGAATTATATGGTGCCAACTTGACCATTTTTTTCCCATGTTTTTTTTATCCTTGTAATCTTTGGAGCTGAATTGAACCATTTGCAGAATTGAGGAAAAGTTCGACTAGTTTGGATATATCTAGTATAGTTATGTAAAATTAAGAAACATATTGAGGCTTCAATGGCCTTAATTACTCATTTTTTAGAAGATGCAAATTTAGCGTTCGAACAAGAAATAGAAATTTCTGATGGTTTTTCTGCTTCTAAAAACCTTTTCTCATATGAAGGATCTGGATATTGCAATAGTGAAAGCTACAAACCATGTCGAGAGACCACCCAAAGAGCGTCATGTGAGGAGTACGTGGCTGTCCAGTTTTTTGTTTCTGTATTTTGAACTTGTTATCAGGATCTCACATTGACATTTGATGTTTAATTCATTACATTGATGATGCAATATACTAATGTTTACAATAAATGACAGCAACCATGAACCTGAGCACTAATCGAAAACACTCTTTTGTGATGCTTTTGTTTTCTTGATTTTATTCATATTTGTTTGTCAATGGTGGCTAAATTGCCCCCTCCCTTTTCCTTCCACCATCTTTCTACTAGAGATATTTTATGCAACATCATCTAACCGAGCAAGAACAGATCTGTCATACTGTGTACATGCACTCTCAAGGAGATTAGCCAAGACCCATAACTGGGTGGTATGTCTCTTTCCTCCTTTTTGCGCTTACCTTTTCAACTTTAATTAAATGTTTTAGTGATAATTTAATAAAATTGTTAAAGGAAACATGGTGACAAGTCACAAATGGAAGCACCTAATGATGCATGCATTAAGAAGAACATTCCAGAAAAAAAAAATCTATTTTTTTTTTGTTCTGCTTTTGACTTACATACGCGCCCACAGATTGTACTTTCAATTGAACTTTCTTTTAGCAAATGACACAAAGTGCTGCTAAGCTATTGCTACTACCCATTTTGGTCCTGACAAAAAAATTATTGAAGTGTTTATTTGGTCTGGAAAACTTTAATTTACATTGTCCTTTTGGTTCCATCAATCTTTTACCATCCAGCACGACAAGTCATTTTTCTGTTGGGTTTGTTCCATACAAGTATTACCCAAGTTTCATGTTTTTAATGGAAAGTGATAGTTGGGCAAAATTGATAACTGAAATCTTCTGCAACTAAAATGGGAACTCGCTGGCTCAAGGATCAAAGCAGTTCCTGGTAAACTTGAGCTGTCATTTGTATAATTTACTATTTTCTTTATTTGTATATCTCTTTGGGTTGTTTAGAATTTTAAAAACAAATCTAGTTTGTTTAGGGATACTACTAGGACTGCAAGAACTTGGTCAAAGAGTAGTGTCTCTCCACTATTTCATACTTATGATTATTTTGTCTGTTTGACTATTTGTTAATTATGAAATAGAACTGCAGATTCATGCTATTTTAGTGGTTATAATTATGTGTCACCACTTGCATGTGCAGGCTATAAATATTCCATAAGGACATAGTATTTTACAAAATTAAAATGTAGATGAGTGATATAGGAATATACTGAATTAACTACTGTCTTAAATTTTCATGTTCAGGTTGCTGTCAAAACATTAATAGTTATACACCGCACCTTGAGAGAAGGTGACCCAATTTTCAGAGATGAGCTACTGACCTATTCTCGTCGGGGAAGTATTTTGCAAGTGTCTAATTTTAAGGATGATTCTAGTCCTCTTGGTCCGTCCCACAACCCTATAACCTGCAAAAAATTGTGATAACTAAAACTAAAATCCTCTTTTTATTTCAGTCATCTGGATTTGGTATTTCTAATTATGTTATTTACTATAGCTTGGGATTGCTCGGCATGGGTAAGAACATATGCAATGTTTTTGGAAGAAAGATTAGAATGCTTTAAGGTTTTGCGATATGACATCGAGACAGAAAAACTGCAACCAACAGAAGATAATCCTAAGGTTATTTTTTAGTTTTAAAATATGTTGAACTCATGTGAACTTGCATGTCTTATATGGCTCTAATAAACCTGTACTGCACCATTTTGTAATATCTCAGGGGAATAGTAGAACGAGACATTTGCAGTGTGATGAACTTCTAGAACAGTTACCAGCATTGCAACAATTGCTCTTTCGCCTTATTGGCTGTCAGGTTATTGGAACCTCCCTCCCTCAATTCCCTCTTCCTTTTATAATTCTCGGCAGAGACTGCTACCCTCTCTCTCACTGTATTATAGCATTTGAACTTATGTTTCTCATTGGACGTGCGCAGCCTGAAGGAGCAGCTTTTGGGAACTATCTTGTACAATATGCTCTTGCTTTGGTATACTATTTATGCAGAATTCATTCTGGCATCAAACATTTTGAATAGTTGTTGACTCCCAGCCTTTTAATCACACTAGTTAATTTCCATAATTCTTTTCTACTCAAGGTTCTGAAAGAGAGCTTTAGAATTTATTGTGCAATCAATGATGGCATCATCAACCTTGTTGACATGGTACTTGCTTTTTGACATGCAATATATTTCTATGTTGGACAAAATTACATGAATTTTGCTCCTGCCCCCTGATTACCAATTTACCCTTGGTACAGTACTTTGAATTGCCAAAAATGGATGCTATCAAGGTTCTTGACATCTATAAAAGATCTGGCAACCTGGTTTGTTCTTTTACTTGATGTTCTATTAGTATTTTCATAATAACTATATTTTTGCAAACATGTTTCACAAAATACGCATCCACCGTTGAGGTACTTAGATTCTATAGAACAGGGATTGCTTAACTATGACTCCTGTTTTAAAAGATTCCCTTTCTTGCTAAACTTGTGCATTCCATAAATCAGTAGAAACAAGACAAAATGAGAAGTTGAGGGAAAAAAGGATAATTTGAGTTTTGAAGTCTTGAATGGTAAAAGTTAAGATCGAATTTACATTATTACTGAATAGGCAAGAAGCTTATCTGATTTCTACGGGATTTGTAGAGGATTGGAGCTTGCGAGAAACTTCCAGTTCCCTGTTTTGAGAGAGGTTTTTGTTTCTTTTCTTGCTGTTTTTACTAGTTCTATCATTTCCAAATTATTTGCGTCATATTAATCATGCCTTTTTAATATAATATCTAATTCCAAGTAACTTTTAATGGTTCAGCCACCCCCAAATTTTATGGAGTCAATGGAGGAGTATATCAGAGAAGCACCTCGTACAGTTTCTGTCAACAAAACTATTGTGAGTAGCTTCATTACTTTGTCAACAACAGCATTCAACAACAAAGCCTTTTGTTCTAACAAGTTGGGGTAGGCTAGAAACGAAGCTCATATTGGATTTCATTTCCATAAAATTGGTTGAATTTTTACGTTGGCTCACCAAGCCTATCATAACCCTCCTCCTTTGCGGGCTTGGGACCGGTTATGTAAAACATAGGTGGAGTTAGCTTCATTACTTTGTATTTGAATAATATTACCTTTCTTTAATAAGATGAGTAACTTTTGTATCCTCTTAAAAAGTTTCTAACTGCCAGGTATGCCTGTAAATACAATGAGAAACCTTTTTTCTCTGCCTTCCAGAAATAGCAGAAAAGGTGCATCCTGGAAAATATGAAAGTGCATCCTTTGACTTTGTGCCTGAGCCTTCTGTATTTAATTCAGAAGATGCCCGTACTATTAACTAATTGTGCACCTTTTATCTCTAGAATTTGTGGGATAAAAGGAGAGTAATTTGGACATATTGAATAATGCAAATTGAAGTGAGATATATGGGAGTTATCCATGTATTAGATTTAGATGAACGTAAGCAGAGCTCATTTTGAAAGCTT
This sequence comes from Eleocharis quinqueflora, assembly GCA_964058865.1. Lineage (NCBI taxonomy): Eukaryota > Viridiplantae > Streptophyta > Magnoliopsida > Poales > Cyperaceae > Eleocharis > Eleocharis quinqueflora. The sequence continues at coordinate 15,092 of CAXKVX010005029.1, forward strand.
TTGACATATAAGCAATATGCTGGTTGTTTTCTTCGAAAATTTTGAAGTTGTGCCTAATAACTAATAAGCTTACCTTTATTATGTTGAGAAAAGGAATATCAGGTGAGTAGTGCCACAACAGCAATTGAGGAAGCAGAAGAGGAAGAAATACCTCCACCACCTGAGGTCCCACAGGTCAAAGAGGAACCACCAGTTTTGGTTGAAAATGAAAATGAAGAGTCAGTCGATGAACCAAAAGAAGATACACAACACGTTATTCAGCCCGATCCACAACCATCTCTTATTGGAGATCTATTAGTAAGCAGCATGATCCTATCTTACCTTCCTAGTTTAGTTTGCATTTCAAAGTAGAGAATTATTACTGAAGAAATTTTTCTTGGTTTCAGGGTTTACATGAGATCAACCCAGTTGCAGCTGAGCTAGAAGAGACTAATGCACTGGCTCTGGCTATTGTTCCTCCTGGTAGCTAGTTTAAGAGGCAGACATTTGTTTTGATCTTTTTTTGCTTTCTTTTTTTCCATTGTGGTAATTTATTGTGAGTTAAATTGTTAAAGGAGACAAGTCAAAACCAAACACAGCTGGTTTTTTCGATGGCGTCAGTGGGACATCCGGTTGGGAGTTAGCACTTGTCACAGCCGAGAGCAGCAGTACCGGAAATTTCACCGTCGAAAGTAACCTCGTATGCATCATTTATTGTCCTTATTTTTCCTTATCATTTAGGGAAATTTTAGTTAGTACCTGACATGCTCGACTTTTTTATTGTGGAGGAAAGTAGCCCTGGTCTACAAGTTAAACTTTGCACTGAGAGGAAATTTTATTTAGTTGTTTACTGAGCCCTGAGCTTTAAATAATAGTTTCCATCTGAGTTCTAAGACCTGTTAGTTCCAGGCCAAGCATGAGGTTAGGTGCAAACGTCCAACAGTGTTTTTCATTAGTGTAAATGTGAAGTATTACACAGTAGAAATCATTTGTCCAGTTTCTATTACTTACCAGGTTGGAACCTGTATTCAAAGTGTATGGTTCTTTGAAATACTGCCAATATTGTAATCCTTAGTCATATTTTACTAATGAGTTTTCGCTGCATAAACAAACAGGCTGGTGGGTTTGACAAGCTTCTATTAGACAGCCTGTATGAAGACTCAGCCAGAAGGCAGCAAACGAGCACAGAAAACTATGGTAATGATGCAGCCACTGCAAATCTTTTCAACCCGAATGACCCATTTGCCATGTCCAGTGGCATTGCTCCTCCAACCAATGTACAAATGTCTATGATGATGCAAGAACAACAAAACATGATGATGATGATGATGATGCAATCACAGCCATACCAGCATTACCCCGGCAACCTAAATCAGGTCGCAACCCCTAATCCATTTGGAGATCCCTTTTCAGGATTAGGTATGCCGCCCTCTGGAGTGACTAGTTCGTCTCTTCCAGGAACAGCAAGCTTAATCTGATTTGGGAAAAAACATGAAAGAAAAATAATAGAGTGATTGCCTCGAAATATGATGCAGTTTAAATATAGTCAGTCATTAACATGCTTTTATTGGTTGTGATTTTGTTTTCTTCCCTTTTGTATTCGTTTATTTGTTGACATCATATGTACAATTTTGTTTTTTCTTTTCTTTCTTGGGAAAACACGCAGAATCTATACTTGTAAAATTACTTTTCCTCTCTTGTTGGAGATTTTTTGTTAGGAATATGTTTGACAAGATAGTCTGTTTTGACAAATGCTGGAACATAAAAATCCTTTTTATACGGCTAATGATGCAAAGATAATCAAAGAAAGAGAAGAGCAAGAAAATGCTTTGAATGCGAACAATAAGTAAATGGAGTCTCCAAGATGAAGGTTGATTTTAAATACAAATATTATATGTGATGATGAGTGTGATTCCAGTGATGAGTCTAGCAAGATTATGGTTATTAAAGATGCTATAATAGTTTATATATCTCAAAACATAGATTAAATTTCTTAAAACTATGATAAATAATCTGGACACTAAAGTCAACTTGGATAAGACATTAGAATTGCAAGAAGCACATCATTCGATTTTTAAATTTATTAAATTTGTTAAATCTTCTAGTAACGATACTAAGATTGATTATGATAAAACATATATTAGTCAAGGTCAACATGACAAAATCAAATTTGGATATGTGAAGGAACAACCTTCTATGAATGGAAAGCAATCGTATGCAAATGCAAAACTGAACAATGAGAAAAATGTCAACAACAATACCTACATGTATAACAAACGATATAACAAGAGACCAAATTTGGCAACCCTAACTCTAGAATTGTGCATAGGGACAAAGAGCTCATAATGATCATGTAATTACCAACTACAATAAGTTCAACCATCAAAACTCTATCTCTAAGATAGATATGATAAGTTTCATGTGTTTAATGAACACAAGAAGTTGGTAATCAATTTTGTAAGAAAGAAAATCAATGGTGCTTTCCAACACAATCAACACCCTAGATATGGACCAAATGAATATTTCAAAAGACCTAAATCAAGATTTCAATATTTAAAATCTAGAGACCAATTTGACTATGATCATGGCAACATTAATCAACCTAAGCCTACATTTCATTTCTTTTGTAAGAAAGTTTGACATTTAGAGAAATATTGTAGACTTGCGAAATGAAAGATGTTGGAGCCACTTGATGTTCCTAGCACAAGTGGAGAAACCAAATATGTAGAGAGTCACAAAACTCTCTCCATTTTGATTCTTCAAATTGATTATTATGTTGAGAGGGAGTTAAGTAGCAAAATATATGATTTATTATTGATAATTTGAATGAATCATATGTTTTGTGAATATGTTTGTTCTTTTTATCCAAAGCATAGTTCAAGACCGATTATGTTTATGATTAAGACACAATTTGACACTCTGAATTGAGGCCCAAAAATATTAAAATACAATTTGGGAGTATAGCAAATATGGAAATATTAAGATTGGCATTTAAAACTAAAAATTTTAGAGGTGCGTTATGGGTCTCGTTGTAACGAGAGAGGAGGCGCTATAATGACATGGAACTCGTCATAACATGTTAGGTTTGAATTTTTCAACCGTTGGAATGGACACATTTGACTAGGTCAAAATCCTGAGAAGGCGTTATAATGGCTGGAAAATCTTTATAACGAGATTAGACTCGTTATAATGGGTCTGGTAACACAAGGCATAATAGATTTATAATCCTTTTCTTCCTTCTCCAATTCATTGCTGTATTGAGCAAATCCAAATTTTCTCTCTTGAGCACTAATTTTCTGAAACCCTAGCCTCCAAATCCTCTAAAATTCTTTCTCAAGATCAAGATTCTCAAGGCTTTCTCACCAGATTTTGATAATTTCTCAAAGTTTTCTCACCGGATTTTGCTAATTTCTCAAAGTTTCAACAAACTTCAACAAGAATTCAAGATGATCATAGTAAGTATTCTTGCCTTGGTAATCATCATGGTTCCACCTAAGTTCTTTACTAGTACAACATCTAAGAAAAGGAAAGAGGTTGAGAAACAAATGGAAAGAGAAATGATAGAAAGAGAAAGTCGGGGTATTAACACGAAATTCACTTTTACATCTAGGATTGAAACTGGGTCACCAACTCAAAACTCTAACCCTAACCAAGCCGGTACTGGTACGATTAATGCACCACCTCCAAATTCTCAATCGCAACCTCAAGTGCAACCTAAACCTAACCGTAATCATCCTTCAACTTCCAATCCTGAAACTCAAAGGATCTTTAATTCATGGGCTAATACAATAAACAATAGGAGTATGTATTGATCACCTATTGAGTACTCCAACTATCATAGTACATTCAAAAGTTGTCTCATTTCCAATTTTTCTTGCTTTAAAGTCGGTGGTGATGATTTAAGTAGAACTTGTGAACACTAACAAATTGTTCAATTTATCGACTACAAGGCTTGGAGATATCTAATTGAATGTGATCAAATATTCTTAGCCAATGTGGTAAGGGTATTATATGCCAACATGAAACCAACAAATCATCCATTCGAAGTTACTGCCTACTTCAATGGAGTTGAGGTCCATATTGCCTCTTAAACCATAGCCAAAGTATTTGGCATAGTTGAAGATGGGGAAGAAGTATATGCCTATCACAAGTGGCATCAACAAGAGGAATCATTTGATTATACAAGAGATTGTTAGGAGCCAAAGAACCATGCAAGAATTATACCGTCTCCAAATTACCGACCTTGCATAGGTTGATATATTTGTTCATCAACAATATCCTCACACTCGGGAGAGGCCTCAAGACAGATATTGAGTACAATAATGCTTATCTCTTGAGACATCTACTTGCAAAGGACAAGGTAGTTCAAATTCCTTTTATCATCCTTAGCCATATGAGAACTACTTTAACTAACAAGACCATGAGCCTACCATATCCACATCTCTTGATTGCGATACTCAAGCACAAGAAGATTTATTTCCCTCCAAACCCAAGTGAGAAGAGCTCGATTATCTACACACCTGCTAATCTCATCAAGTTTATTGGACAAAATGTTTGGGTCAAGAATGATGCATATTGGGAACCGAAACTCAAGCATCTAGTTATTGAATGAATTAGGTGATAAGGAGGCTCGAATGAAATATAACTTGGTCGATTGTGAGTGTCGTGGTATGAATAACGTGTCAGGGATGGAATCAGAACAAAGAGTTGTTTCGTTAAGAATTTACTCATTTTTATTCTCATGTAAATTTTATTATTATATTTTATATACTGGTCTATGTTTATGTACAAAGGTGAATTATGTGTTTGCTCGAAAAATTGTGTTCTCGTTTAGGTCTTCAATTTTTGTTTTAATATAATATTTACAATATATTTAGGATAGGGATTTTTGGTTTTGTAGAAGTATTGTTGTCGTTAGTGATTCGATAATAATTACTATCCTACAATCAATTCGTTTAAGTCCTAGACCTACCCTCTCTCAGACCCAAGTCCTTTGTATGTTATGTATCACTAATTTGTTTATCATTTGTGTAGCCTAGGGGATATCTGGTAATATCTAATGCATGATTGAATATTTTAGTTTAACTGAATTATTCAACCATGCTCTGATACCACCGAAGGATGTCACACCCCAGAAATAATGAACAGGTCGGGAGTGACGATCCTTGTCATATGTGCATGATGAGATGCAC
>CAXKVX010005030.1:0-17613 GCA_964058865.1 Eleocharis quinqueflora
ATCCAGGATGTAAAGCGGATTGTTCAATACGCACTTAGTCGTGGAGTTAGGGTTGTGCCGGAGATTGACATGCCAGGTCAGTGCTCAGAATTTTTTTTTTTTAAGTTATAACGGTTTGTAATTCATTTCTTATTTATTTTGTGATCTATTCAGTATTGTAGCATGGTTACAACAAGCTACAGTACTTAGAGGCCAAGTAATACCATGTTTGACCTTGAAATAAAGAAGGGATCTGAGTATGTAACTACTTTGGATGAAATTAGTAGCAATACGTCATGACAGACACCAATATCTGTATTACAGTTGATTGGATGAAATTTTTTGACTGGCTTACTTGTAGAGTTGAAGCAACAGTTTACTTATTTTGTAATAGAAGGATCTAATGTTGTTCATGTACTGTAAATAATTCTGAAATCGGAACTATATTGTTGCCTCTGCAACCAACTTGTGGCCTTACTGGCTAACCATGACAAATTTTGCATCCAATTATAAATTACTTTTGTATTTTTTAGATTATAAACATTCACTAATAGAAATATGGGATGCCAGTTACAAAAGTAAAAGTATCTGATGTCTTAGGCATATAAAATTAGGTATAAGGTATGGTTGTACATACCCTAATTTGCCTGATTAGCATCCCCTTCTTTCACGACTCATTCTCGCGCTTGTTATTCCCTAAAGGTCATACAGCATCATGGGCAGAGGCTTATCCTGAAATAGTTACTTGCGCAAACAGATTTTGGACTCCAACAGGAAAGCCTGCTCTAGCAGCGGAACCGGGTACGGGTGAATTGAACCCGCTTCATCCCAAAACCTACCGGGTTGTGCTGAACGTTCTCAGTGACATATCCACTCTCTTCCCTGATCAGTACCTCCATGCCGGTGCTGATGAGGTCAACACTGCTTGCTGGGAAACTGACCCAGCTGTCACCCGCTTCATCTCTGCAGGCGGGACCCATGACCAGCTATTGGAGAAGTTCATCAATCTAACACATCCTTACATTGCAAATACTCTAAACCGCACAGTGGTTTATTGGGAAGACGTGTTATTAGGTCCTGATGTAAAGGTCAGAGCTGCAGCACTTCCACCAGAGAACACTATACTCCAAACATGGAACAACAGGGCCAAGAACACCAAACGAATCGTGCAGGCTGGGTACCGAGCCATTGTTTCTTCATCAAACTTTTACTATTTGGATTGCGGGCATGGTGGATGGGTGGGGAATGACAGCCGGTATGATGTACAGGAAGCCGAGCCATCTGATAAACTGTTTAATGACCCAGGTGGGGATGGTGGGTCATGGTGTGCGCCTTACAAGACATGGCAAAGAGTATATGACTATGACATATTATATAATTTGACTCAGGAGGAAGCGGAGAGGGTGTTAGGAGGTGAGGTTGCTCTTTGGTCGGAGCAGGCTGATGAGATGGTGCTGGATGCCAGGTTATGGCCCAGGACATCAGCAGCAGCTGAGGTGTTTTGGTCAGGTAATAGAGATTCAGAGGGAAGAAAAAGGTACGCTGAGGCAACTGATCGTTTGAATGAGTGGCGGTATCGGTTGGTCCTGAGGGGGATACGTGCTGAGCCAATCCAGCCTCTTTACTGTGTTTTACATCCTGGCATGTGTAATTTAGTGCAGTAAATGAGGTAACTTATGCTGGCTGTTTTGAGTCGGATGAAATTACATCTCATCTACATTATTTACCAGGTCAGTATATATGTCGCTATAGAGAAATTGCGATATAAAATTCAGAATATTGTTTCATAGGAGATTTATGAACTGCTGGTACAGTATGCAGATAAATTGAGTGTCTCCATGTTTCTTGTCTCAAGAGGCTTGTAGAACTTACAATGATCTCCATTGAGAGCAAAAAGGGAAAATGCCAACAAAATCCTAGTTTTTATTTGAGTTGAAAGGGAAAAGATTCAGAGAATACATATTTGTTTTTGTAAAAAGTTGAATAAGGCAAAGAATGAAGAATGAAATCTTTACCAACTTGTGTTTTACATTTCAGTTGTTTTTTTTCTTTTTTTTTTTATAATTTGAATACGAGTTATTATTTTACTTCTTTTTTTATTTTTAATCAGGATTATTGGATAGCTCATTTGATATTTAGCAAGATAATATGACCAAATAATAAGTAAACTGGAAAGAATTTTGTTTGCTTGCTTTCATCAGTGCTGAGATCACTGTCGTCGACGAATCAGCATCACACAATTAATGTAAACAAACTGATAGATTCAAATTCTTGCTATTTTTCATCAAAAAAGATTATACGCAATTAGCCACTTGAAGAAACATGCATATATATATGCTTACAATACAACGGCTGGTGGAGTTGGAAAAGAATATCGCCTGCCAATACTTGAAAAGTTCCTGTTGGAACTGCAAAAAGCCTAAAAGTTTCTATTTTGTAAACATTTTCGTATAGTTTCGGGCTATTTTGGTCCCCACAATGCTTTTTGTTGTGTGACGGAACTAACCATATTTATATTCACTAACAAGTTTTTGAAATGAATATGAATATTAGAGGGATGAAAAAAGAAAAAAGAAAGATAAACCAAAATACCAACATCAGTTATAAACATACAATTGAAATAGGGAGCTGATAGTAGTCTGATAAGCAGATACTAATATTGATACCAATTATCGATATCGATGTTATTATGCACATTATTTGAGTTATTATGCATGTTATTTTTTGTACTGAAATAGTTATGCATGTTATTTTTTATACTGAAATAATTATGTATGTTATTTTTTGTACTAAAATAGTTGTGCATGTTATTTGAATTATTATGCACATTATTTTGTTAACATGCATAATAATTTTTTCAGTACAAAAATAACATGAAATAACATGCATAATAACTCAAATAATATGCATAGTAACTCAACTAAATGTACATAATGACATTGGTATCGAAAGTCGGTATCAATATTAATATCTACGAAACATTTTCCATCGAAATAAGCCTCAAAATAAATAAATAAAAAGGCACACAAAAAATAACTAACCTCTATGATCCCATCGTAGCGTCACCTCTCTGTTAACAGAGAAAAACCACAACATCACAAATATAGAAATTGTCACATTTAGTGGCCATCAAATAATAACTAAAACAACATGATTTGAAGTCCACTTCACTTCATCACTCACCGTAAACTTTACCAACTTGTCTTCTTTCACTTCACTCCATAGCTTGATGTTTACGGCTATAGGAGCAAGAGAGAGGAGAGCGCCAACTATTTCCCTGTATGTATACCAGTATAACAATTTTTCTGTCTTATCTAATTTTAACAATCGTTTTTTTTTATTAGTGAGATTACCGTGCTTAGCAAGTACCTTGAAGTTTGTGCTGCGGTACATATCTCAAATTTCGAAGTGAAAATGATCGATTCTAACCGTTGAAATCGTTGTCCGTACTAGAATTTATTTAGAGACCAAATTTTTTTATTTTTTAGATTATTTTCTATTTTATCGAGTGGGTTAAAATTCATTAATTGAAGAGATATGTAAATCATTAGATCAATGAATTTTCCAACCAACCGATAAAATTGTAACACAATTCTGAAAATTTTGGTCACTACGTAGATTCTAACACAAACAATAACGGTTCGAATCGGTCGTTTACACTTGAAAATTCGAGATATGCGATTGTAAGTAGAGCAGAATGTGTACTTGCGTTAACAACATTATTAGAGACACATACTGCTATAAGTGTATCAGCCACAAGATGCAACAGAAGATCTCAAACATCACAACAGTTAGTTAGTTTGTTAGAACATAATTAAGGAAGTTAGTTACTGTTCTCTCCATGTATTTTCTATAAATATAGTTGCAAGAAGCATAACAATGTAATTGAGAATGATACAATTCAAATAATCAAAGATTGATCTTCATTTATTCTTTCTCTCTTTATATTATGTTTCTGTCTCTTCTCATATGGTATCAGAGCCATAATGGCTTCAGCACTCGACCACACCATTGATTCAACCTCTTCTCCCTCCAATATCTCCGACAATGGCACCAATGGCCCTAATCGTACAACAGTTGATCCAATTGTATTTCTAAACCTTTCAATTGTTGTCAAACTCACCGAGAGCAACTTCTTGACCTAGAAATCACAGATTCTCCCCTTAATCAATGGATACGATTTGTCACGATTTATCGATTGTTCACCACCTGAAACCACATACCTTACTGCAAATGGACAAATTGAGCTAAATCCAGCATTTCTTGCTTGGAGAAGACAGGACCAATTGCTTCTTGGATGGCTCCGGTCGTCTTTGTTTGAGCTGCTTCTTGCTCAAGTGACATCAAGCAACACAACGCAAGAATTATGGATGGCCTTAGAACAATACTACTCTTCAACCTCTCGAGCAAGACTAATCGAATTAAAATGCCAGATTCAGTCAGCACAAAAGGGGAGTTTTCTTGCTCAGATTTTCTTCTTCGACTGAAACGAGTTGCAGATGAACTCACCTTCATCGGGTCGCCACTCCCAGAAGAAGACTTAGTAACAGCATGCACAAATGGCCTCGGATCTGAATACAACGCCATAATCGCTTCTCTTTCGACTGCTCGATGCCATGGCAGTATATCTTTCTCAGATCTCAGGGGGCTTCTTCTCAGTCACGGAGCTCTGCTTCAAAACCAAGCTGCAACATCGCAAACCATGGCGTTTTACCCCAACCACGACAACTCGAATCAAACAGGCCCACATAGATCCATCACAACTGAGAATTTTAATCGGGCCGATTCGATTTGGCTTCTTCAACAAAACCCTTCTTCTAATTCTGGGTTAAACTCTTGACCCATCTGCCAGATTTGCAACAGAAGTGGACACATTGCTAAAATATGCTATTGGAGTTATAGCAAAGATAATGCATGGAAACCCAACCCTAAATTCAAAGCCTATAATGTACAAACCGTACCTCAAATTCAAGACTCTACAAGTGGGGTTATAGATTCGAGTGCAAACAACCATGTCACGAATGACATAAATAATCTCTCATCATTCTTCACCTACAATGGGCCCGACAAGCTCCAAATAGGCAATGGTATTTGTCTCTCCATAAATCACATTGTTTCATGTTCCCTTTTACTTTCTAATCACTCACTAAAACTCACTAATGTGCTTCATGTTCCAACCTTTTCTACTAATCTCATAAGTCTATCTCAATTACTCCAAGATAATCCATCTATTTCTATTAACTTTTCTCTCTCATTTTGCACAATAAAGGACCACCACACCAAGACTCTTCTTCTACAAATCTCTAGCTCTCATGGTCTTTATTATTTCAAGATGAAGCCTTCAACAAATGTGATTCAAGATTTTTACCCTCCTTATGTTGGTATTCATACTACTACAAGTGTATGGCATGCACGACTTGGTCATCCATCCAACACTACCACAATAAAAATCTTCAACACAAATAGCTTACCTTGTATTAGGGAAAGTCTCTCTTTTTGTCATAATTGTGCACAAGTCAAAGCACATGTATTACCTTTTTCTAGCTCTTCTTCTCTACAAATAGTACATTCTGATGTAAGGGGACCATCTCCTATTGTATCATTCCATGGTTATAGATAATATGTCTCCTTCGTTGATGATTATTCACATGGATTTATTTCATGAAGCACAAAAATGAGGTGTGTGATATATTCTCCTCATTCAAGTCCCAAGTAGAAAATCTACTCAATTCAACAATCAAAATCTTAAGAACCGATGGAGGGACCGAATACAAACCCATCAAAACATTTACTTGGATTTAATTTGTCCAATAAATTGATATTTAAGTTGCTCAATAAATTTTTTCATATCAAAATCTTGTAGGAAATCAAATTTCATGATTTTTAGAGAATTTTTGTTATTTTTTAATATTTTTAAAAGCAGCTCAGAAATTGCACTTTTGTAGTATTAAATCTGGATTGTTCTTAAAAAATATTAAAAAAATAGCAAGAAAGCTAAAAAAATCACGAAATTTTATTTCCTACAATATTTTGATATGAAGAATTTATTGAGCAACTTAAATCTCTATTTATTGAGATATATATATATATATATATATATATATATATATATATATATATATATATATATATATATATATGAGCTATGCTATTATGCTTCATGAAGCAAAAGAGAGTTTTGCTTCACATAATCTCAACCATTCGATTTCATCATGACCAATCTTGAACTGTGGACCTAGAAAACTTGAAATTGAAAGTCAGTAAAACACATACTAAACCGAATTTTAAGATACATGAGTGATTGGAGAATTACGTCAAAAAGCTCAAATTACATAGAAGCCCTAAAAGCCACTGAACCTATTGAAGAACCCGCGGTTGGTTTTGTAAAACCAACTGAAGCAACAAGAGGCACATCAACTATAATCAAGCAAAATAACACAATAATACAACTCTTGGTTAAGATAAGCGAAGGAATTGAAGATTGTAAAGAAACCGTCCAGGATATCAGAAAAGTTGTAGCTGAACAAGCGTCAGCTGGGACAAAATTTGATATCACAAATACAATCGAAGATCTACAAAAGAGTCTAAATAAGCTAAGTCTAGGAGAACCAGTCCCTAGACCTAAAAAGAAGGAAGTACCGTTTTTCGTGTTCAAAGATCCACGTAAAATATTTGAAGAAGAGAAGAAGAAGTCCTCGTCTTCTTAAAAATGAACCGAACACGTACGGAAACCATTACGGAACCACGGCCGTCTATATCTAACCATGAACAGAACAGCCGTAATGAAAACCAGACTCCAACAATAGATGATCAAATAAGAAACTACAGACGTGGTCATAGATTACGTCAGGAGATCTCAAGAAGATTACCCGGAAGGCGACAAATTGGGTATAACAGGAGTCTAGAGTCACAACTAAACCCGAACGCAGAATTAGACGTATCTCAGTTTAGAAGAGCGCAATCTGTTCCAGCAGAAACGTTGTATCAAGATGGCTGGACGTCTACACAACATCGGGTTTATCAGCATTATTCTGACCAGAGAATATTGACAACGGGTGGACAACAGTTGGAGTTGCCATTCATCACACAACAAAGCTATGAAGAAATTCGTAGGTCAGGCCTCCAACACTTGCACATCGGGTTAATTATGATTAGGCTGTACACTTTACATCGCAGAAACGCAGGCGTCAACGCACTGGTTGCTATCCGAGACACCAGATGGGCAGATGACAGGTCAATCATTGGCACAATGGAAATGGACCTAACAGCCGGTACCCAATTGGCTTATCTTGCACCCAATATCATGCTTAGTATAGCAGATTTCTTTAACCATATCCAATTAGTTGTCCAAACTCATGGATATGAGAATTAGCAAGCAGGCGAAAGTAATTTGCTGTTAACAAGATCACTGATTGGTAGATTATCAAATACTAGTTACACTAGTTTCAGATATAACGTACAAAAGGTATCTGACTATTTAGCTAGTAGAGGTGTCCAGGCAATCCCCGGTCAATCACACACAACTGAAAGTCTACGGGGTTTACAATGAGTTATCAGACCACCTAGTATAGCAGAGGTACAACACCCTCAAGCAGCTGTTATTCGTACACGATCAGACAGTTCAGTGATGTTAAAATTCAAGAATTATTCTGCTACAAAGCCAAATGAGGAACCATCAGTTGGTGTAAACGATGAAGAACAGCTATCTGATGATGAAATTACTCAAGAGACTGCCTTAGTACTATTCGTTAACGTGTCAGATGATGAAGAAAACAATGATGAAGAAGACACATATTGGGAGTCTATCAAGCTAACGGCCAGTCTAGCCGAAGATATAGAAGAAGAACCTATATGGGATAACGAACCTATATGGGACCAAGATGAAAATGATGAAGAGGATTTCGTGAATCCTTTCGCGAAAGGTGGTGGGAATGACGATGAAAAATTAGAAAAATTAGAAACAGAAACGGTATACATTTTAGGCCAAGACCCAGAAACTGATTATCCAATCCTAAAACAATTCCTTGATAAACCTACCACACAACACAGCTTTATCATCCTCAGTAACTTCCAATTACAACATACCACCTCAGCCAACTATGGGATTAAGAAATTATCCACCAGGAGGTCTAAGAAATGATCATGAGGCAGGAGGTAGTGGAGGATATATGCAAAGACCCAGAGGCTTACCCGGAGGTATCGGGAGACATCAGAATGAACAATGGAACTTGCCCACAGCAATGCAAGAACAAGGCGCGATGTTAGTTCTACCAGAAGACATTGGCCTATACAACAATGTGATATCCAGATGAGAATCCATAACTCTAAATCTAATAAGTGAGCGAAACTTTGATAGTAACAAAACAAAAGTACAATTCATCGAGAACTTATTAGGTGAAGTCGAGAAGAAGATCTGGATACAATGGCGTATGGCGTTTGAGGCTGAATACTTAAACTTAGAGGCCATAGCTGATGATACGCAGAACGTTATTTCACAAATAAGAAGAGTCCTGATATTAGAAGATCCATACCAAGGGACTACAGATGAGCAGGATCGCGCGTATCAAGACCTTGAGAGATTATCATGCGAACATGTAAAGGACCTATTTCTTTACATGAATTATTTCAAAGTTCTAGCGGCAAAATCAGGGAGGATTTACCTATCTCTCGAATTATCTGAGAAGTTCTTTAGGAAAATGCCGCCACTTATAGGGAAAGAACTCGAAGAAGCTTTCAAAAAGAAATTTCCTAGCAACACAATTGGGGTAATTCCCCGGATACACTTCTCCTATCAATATCTAGCCGAAATGTGTAAGAAGGCTGCATTACAACGAAGTCTAAAAGACTTAACAATTTGTAGTAAAATACCCATTCCTGGTTACTACCAGAATAACAGAAAGAAGTATGGGTTGAGGAAAGCCAAAAACTATAAAGGAAAACCCCATGATTCAGACGTAAGGGTTTTCAAGCGAAAACATTCGGATAGGGTTAGAAAGTGTAAGTGCTTTATCTGTGGCGAAGAAGGTCACTTTGCCAAAGATTGCAGAAATAAAAACGGCAATCTAGTTAGAGCAGCGGTCATAGAAAACCTCGATTTACCAGATGACCTGGATGTTGTCTCTGTTGATCTCAACGAACCGGACAGTGATGCTATTTGCAGTGTATCTGAAGGTGAATCCGGTAGAACTGAATATCAAGTACGTACGGCAATAGAAGATTTACCATTAGAAACAAACTTGATGTTACAAATAACTGATTTCGGGTGGAGGAGTAAAATACAATTACCCGAAAACCAAGAAAAATGTGAGCATAGCTTTAACGATACAGAAGTCCAAAGCAGTTGCAGCTTCTGTAAACTTACCATTAAACCGGAATACTGTAAAAGATGTGAAGAATGTGGTTTACAAATATGTTCATTATGCGCCCCGTTCTATTTCGGGATACAAGTTAAACCAAAGGTTTCCTTACAATCGAGACCTTATAACAATAAAGATGCACTCATTAAAGAATTAACAAATTACATAGTGTATCTTGAGGGTGAAAATGAGAGGTTAAAACAAGTGTTGAGAGAACAGGAACTAATCAGAGATTTGACAAACGATTTTAACAACCTCTCTACACAAGAAAAGAATAAAGAAAAGATAGAGGTAGAAGATGTAACGGAAGATGAAACGGCAAACGTTCTATTTGAAATTGATGAATCATCTTACAAAGCCGAAACCTCTACACCACACCATGAAAAGAAAAGAATATTCAACCGTCTATACAATTTGATAGTTACGTTTGAAATCCCAAACGTAAAACCATTTGAAATAAGAGCTATCTTGGACACCGGTGCAACAAATTGCTCAATTGATCAAACAGCTATTCCAGAAGAAGCTCTTGAACCTAGCCCATACCCTGTTCAAATCACAGGAGTTAATTCAACCCAAATTGCGAATAAAAAGCTGAAAGGAGGACAAATGATTATTGGAGAAAATAAATTCAGGATCCCTTTTACATATAGCTTTCCAATGGGTATGCAAGACGGTATCCAAATGTTGATAGGATGCAACTTCATAAGATCGATGCAAGGCGGTCTTAGAATTGAGGGCAATGTGATTACATTCTATAAAAATGTCACAATTGTTCAAACCACAACAGAAACTGTTGCCCACACAGTTGCAATTGATGAATTGGGATTAGACGAAATCGAATATATAACAATTCAGGATGCGTTATATCATCAGTCCTTAATCACAAATCCCAAATTTGAGAAAAGATTCAGTAGCCTGTTATTAAGGCTTAAAGAACAAGGCTTTATCGGGAATGATCCTCTTAAACACTGGCAGAGAAACAAGGTCGTGTGTAAATTAGATATAATTAACCCGGACCTTACAATAGAGGATAAGCCGCTTAAGCATGTAACACCATTAATGAAGGAGCAATTTGATAGACATATCAAGGCGTTATTGGAAATTAGAGTCATTAGACCAAGTACAAGTAAGCATAGAACAATGGCTTTTATTGTTAATTCAGGAACATCTATTGACCCGAAAACGGGAAAAGAAATTAAAGGCAAAGAAAGGATGGTCTTAAACTACAGAACGTTAAATGACAATACTCATAAAGACCAGTATAGCCTGCCTGGAATTAATACAATCCTAAAGAAAATAAGTAATAGCAGGATTTTCTCAAAGTTTGATTTAAAGAGTGGTTTCCATCAGGTTGCCATGAGTCCTGAGTCAATACCCTGGACATCGTTTATAGTGCCAGGAGGATTGTATGAATGGTTAGTTATGCCATTTGGCATGAAAAATGCCCCTGCAATATTCCAAAGAAAAATGGATAATTGTTTCAGAGGAATAGAGGCATTTATTGCGGTATACATAGATGATATTCTGGTATTTTCCGAAAATGAAGAAAAACACGCACAACACTTAGAGGTGATGTTAGACATATGTGAAAAACACGGTTTGGTCTTATCACCAACAAAAATGAAGATCGCAGTACCAGAAATCGATTTTCTAGGAGCTCAGATAAATCGTGGAAAAATCAAGCTCCAGCCGCATATAATAAAAAAGATTGCCAATTTTGATATTGAGCAACTCAAAGAAAAGAAAGGTCTTAGATCATGGCTTGGGATATTAAATTACGCCAGATCTTACATCCCGAAACTAGGAGTCTTACTAGGACCTCTCTACTCGAAAGTCAGTCCACACGGTGATAAACGCTTGAAAGCCTCAGATATTGATCTTATCAGAAAAATTCAGGAATTGGTCTAGAATTTACCGAATCTGAGCTTCCCACCGGAGGACGCTTATATTGTTTTGGAAACTGATGGGTGCATGGAAGGATGGGGAGGCGTGTGCAAGTGGAAACCCAAGAAATATGACCCTAAATCATCTGAAAGAATTTGTGCCTATGCTAGCGGAAAATTTGATGTTGTAAAATCAACGATTGATGTAGAGATACATGCTTGCATGGAGACCTTATCCGCAATGAAGATTCATTACTTGGATAAATCCGAAATCACTTTGAGGACGGATTGTCAAGCAATAATCAATTTTTACAACAAGTCTTCATCTAACAAACCCTCGAGAGTTCGATGGGTAAAATTTGTTGATTTTGTAACAGGTACAGGCGTACAGGTAAACTTTGAACATATTGAAGGATGCTTGAACTCACTAGCAGATACTCTCTCTCGGCTAACGACATTAACTCTCAGCATAAAATGTCTAACAGACAACCAGGAACTAATGTTGGAGAAATTGGAACCAGTACTGGACGAACTAAGCAATGGAGAGAGAAACAATCAGTCAATACCGGAGGAACAAGTTCAGTCATTGCAAGAGAGAATCAAGAAAACCTTTCCACAGATGAGCAACATGCACATATATTCAAAGATCTCAGAAGGCCAAATCAGAATTTTGAATCATACCAAGAGAACGCACAAAGATTGTCCAACACCAAGAAACTGCAGGTGCGAAACTCCTTGGTGGACATACGACAGTTAGTTTCAATTATTGCGCGTGAAGAAAAATACTGTAAGCCATATCAACGCAGTGATTGTATTTTAACTGATAACTACTGGGAACTTAAGGAGCAACTTGAAAAACTAAAAAGAATTGAAAAAGATCTTGAGTTCATCCTTGAGTCCAATGTAAAAATGTAGAGTTTTAGGAAGCTATGGTGAGCCTCTTTTAGTCCAAAAATTCAGTAGTAGTTCATGAGCTGCTAAATTAGTGTGAAATAAATTAAGGTTCAGACTGGCAGGGTCCTACAGGTAACTGCTGTCTTTTTAGGTTGAGTCTATTCTATATTATGTGTTTTCTTGCTTTTATTTTGCAAATGAAGCCCCTTTACAGATGGACGGACACAAGTTCTACAAGAATGGGTTACAGGTGGATGGATTGGAGCCGTTCACCAAAAGTTTGCTTTATCTTGAGTGGAGTGTAGTGCTCAATTATATGAGCACCTTTTACTTTATTTTGAGTGGAGTGTAGTGCTCAATTATATGAGCTGTTAGCTGAGTCACCCACTCACTTTTGTTATCTTTTGCTCAATTATATGAGCACCTTTGTCCTTTGTCTGAGTGGTTAGATGAGTCACCCACTCACTTTTGTTGTCTTTTGAGACAGAGTATTGTGGACATCAATTTATTCACATGTCGATGGGGCCCAATGAGCACCCGATGTGATAAATTAGAATCCAGACTCTTGAGTCTCTGAGCTTATAAATACCTTGTGTATTCAGAGTTGCAGGACATGCTGAGAACCAGCAAGTCTTACTTCTCTAAGTTTGACGATATTAATAAAATTCCACTTTTTCCTTTAATTCTTGTTCATATTCCGCAAATACCTTTCTTACTCTCCCGCATCCGTCGTGATCTGTGAAGTTTGAAAGTTGAGATCCTGAGATCGTACCCCGAACCTGGTATCAGAGCTTAATTTTTGGTTAGTATCCTTCATGGCTTTCTAAATTCTTTCATAATTTCTAGGAAAATAGGGATGGAACGGTCAAAATTCTAATTAAGTTGAGAAGGGAAAAGGGTTAATTAATACCGAAAAGCTTGAAGTTTGGGAGACGTGTACTTAGTATAGGCGATAAAGGGGGAAAGAGTACCCAAGGGAGGGGAATAGTACCATTACATTCGTAATATTAAGAAGGCACCCAAATGAATGGCTAGAAAGTTTCAATCCAACGGTTCTAAAAGCATGAAGCACGAGATCCATCTACTTCATGAAGCACGATAGCATCTCTCTCTCTATATATATATATATATGCATAGTACGGAAAGTGGTGTATATATATATATTAGTGGTGTATATATATATGCATAGTAGAAAATCTACTCAATTTTTTCATATTATTTTAGTGTTGCTATATATATATATATTGTAATAAAATTGAATGTTTCTATTATTAAGGTTGCTATTTTTCGACCGCATCAAATACTCAATTTACACCAAATGTTGTTTAAACATTTGCGCATTAAGCAAATGTTCCCTTAGTAGGTTAGTAGCTAATTAGAATAATTTTTAAGAAGTCGATGAGTTCAAATTTTCGTAAGTACAAAATTTTATTTCCGTTAAGAGGTCTTTAGTAATAGACTTTGAAGTAGGGGTGTTCATCGAGTCGAGTTAGCTCGAGTTAACTCTTGCTCGAACTTGAGCCAAAAATATTCGAGTCGACTCAAGTAACAAAGCCTAATCCGAGCTGAGTAATGAACTCGAACTCAACTCGATGTTACTCGAGTCAATTCGTAACTTGCTCGCATATCAGATTAGAAAAATAAGTCAATTCAGACTCTTAGACTGAACTTTCTGATACATACAAATAGAAACAAATTAACTCAAAAATACTTCAAAATACTATTTGAGTGTCTGAATGACTGGTTTGAGTCTTTATAGTTGAACTGAAAATACTTCGATTATATTATCTTGTATAGCATTATTTAGGTGTCTGAATGACTGGTGCTCCAAACATACTAAAGAAGCCTTGGTAAAATCAGGGGCGTATGCAGTAAGCTCCAGATTGGGACAAGTGCCCTACCCTGGAAAAATAATTTACAAAATAATTTAATGTATTTGTGCGATTTGTCAAATTTTTTTGCGAAATAACCATGTATATTTGAAAATCTGTATTATTGTGCCCTCCCCTGAAAAAAATTTATAAATCTTGCCCTCCCCTGACGAAAATCCTAGATCCGCCCCTGGGTAAAATTATATTAAGTTGAAAATATAAATAATAAAATCCATTTTTATCGATTCTTTATGTCTTCAAACAACATCTCTACCAAGTTTGAATATAGAATTTACCACTATTTTCACACTATTTGAGATAACACTAATCTTGTATAATTTCAAACTACCCACCTAAACATTAGAGAAATGCAATTGTACATCATGAAGTTAAAGATAAGTTTTGACATCACACTAAAATTCTAAATTAGAAAAATTCAAATAGTCGATCCAAATCGTTCATTGTGTTATTCATATTAAAATCTCATTAGAGATCAATTTTTTTTTATTTTTAGAATTTTTACTATTTTTAGAGAAGTATGGAATTTGTTGATATAATGATTTCTGAGGTATCTAATATGACTAATTTTCTCCCATCTAAAAAATAGTAAAAAATAATTTAAAAATAAAAAATTGGTCTCTAGTGAATTTTCAATAAAGAGAACACAATGAACGATTTGAATCGATCATTTGAATGTTTCAATTTAAAGTTTAAATGTGGTGTCAAAATTAATTTTGACTTCATAATGCGTGCAATAGCACTTCTCATATAACTATTCTTGCACTAATAATCATTGTAAGTCCAACGACACCCTCAATAGATATTGCTGAATTTCAGAATTCATCATATTTTATAAAAAAAATATTATTTCGATATATATTTACTTGCATAATTAAGCGCAGTGTGACATTTCCATGTTTGATCATTTTTAACAATAGTTTTGAGTTTATTTAAAGCATGCTGGTTCTTTTCATAGTACAGTACTGTAGTCTTCATATTATCTCTTTTTTAATAAAATTTAGTTTGTAAGAAGCAGAAGGACCTTCATTAATTGTCTAATTCTTTATTTCAGAAATGGCATTTCTGTTTCTAAGTTCTAACTAGATTAGAAAATACAACAAAAAGAACATCTATTAAGAGCTAGAAGATAAAATTTTGACGGAAGCATTGTCTAACTAGATTAGAAAATACAATAAATGTTTCTGAGCATTATCACGCAAGCATGTTGTCTAGTAACTACAACAAGTAAGATGTCGTAACATATCCGCATCAGCAGCCAAGCATTTTTTTTAGTAGATGGATTTGACGTTGTTTAAGTTGCTAAAAATATCCTAACACGATTATTTGAGTTGTATGAAAATGAGATTATTCTTGAGATACAATGAATTGCGTAGGAACAAAGACCAACTTAGTCATGATATATCATTTGGATTAAGTAATTAACTAAATATTTGGTCATTTAGTTGAATTTCAACTTTATTAATATTTTGAGATAGAATATGAGAGTTAAATATCACGAACTCTAAATAGTTCTATTAAATTGCATTGCAAAATCTTCAAAATGTTTGATAATGTTTGAATCAGTTCATGACTATTTACATAAGATGAAATTTTAAATCGACCATTTGATTTAGAGCAAATTATAAACTGAATCAGACGGATTATAGTGAAAATATAGGATATAATAGTCTTCATTTTTCAAATTGTAAATTTTGATGTGGTCTACTATAATCTCAATCTGCACACTATATATATATTGGCATTTAGCTGTCGTATCACTGTATTTTATACAGAGGATTTCATGTTCAAATTACAACTCTGCTCCAATGGCCACAAAACCCTGTCTTCCCTTCTCACTATTTCTCCTACTATTACCAATCTCTTCTCTCTCTACTACCCTCAACCTCTGGCCTAAACCCATCTCCATTTCCTGGCCTATTCCAACTGCCATTCCTCTCTCCCCTTCCTTCTCTATACAACCCGATTTCTCTTCCCATAGATACCTCCACCATGCCATTACCCGTTACACTCGCCTGATCCTCTTCGAAAGACACCGTCCAATCATCCCTCCAGCAGTGAACCTCTCCGGTTCCTTCATTCCCTGTCTCCACCTCTCTGTTTATGACCTATCCGCTCCCCTCCAGTCTGGGGTTGACGAATCATATTACCTTCACATATCAGACTCAGGCGCCACTCTAACTGCTGCCACTCCATGGGGCGCCATGCGTGGACTGGAAACCTTCTCCCAGCTTGCGTGGGGCGACATGCCTGTTGTACCTACCGGGTTGCGCATCTTCGACCGGCCACTTTTTACTCACCGGGGGTTGTTATTGGATACTTCAAGAAACTTCTACTCGGTTCGGAGTATCCTTCGAACAATCCGTGCCATAAGTTATAACAAGATGAATGTGTTCCATTGGCACATTACGGATTCACAATCGTTTCCGATTGTGCTGCCTTCTGAACCGGAGCTGGCGGCTAAGGGATCTTACGGGTTGGGTATGAATTATACGATCCATGATGTCCAACGCATCATCCAATATGCACTTAGTTGTGGTGTTCGGGTCATACCTGAGATTGACATGCCCGGTAAGTGTTCAGGAATTTGTTTAAAGTTATAATGGGTTTGTAATTCATTTCTTATTTGCAGCCTGGTTACAGGAAGCTCCAGTAATTCCAGCTTAACTAATACAATAATACCAGTGCTTGACCTCAAAATTCTTTTCACTTTTGCTACTATTCTATAATAAAGCCCTGTGGCTGAGTATGACAGACTCCAATATCAGTATTACAGTTGATTGGAGTAAATTTGTACATGAGGGACAGTGGGACACCAATATAAGTATTACAGTTAATTGGATGAAATTTGTTGGCTGGCTGGCTTATAGATTCAGGCAAAAGTTTACTTATTTTGTAATTAGAAGGATGTAGAGTTGTTTATGTACCATAAATTAATAATTCTGATATTGGAATTACTGACTAACATTTCTCCAACTTGTGGCCTTACTGGCTAATTGTCACAAATTTCGTGTCCACTTTTAAATTGCTTTTCTAT
The DNA here is from genome assembly GCA_964058865.1 of Eleocharis quinqueflora. Taxonomy (NCBI): domain Eukaryota; kingdom Viridiplantae; phylum Streptophyta; class Magnoliopsida; order Poales; family Cyperaceae; genus Eleocharis; species Eleocharis quinqueflora. Next base: position 17,039 of record CAXKVX010005030.1, read on the forward strand.
TAGTTAGTCAGATTATAAACATTCACTAGAAATATTGGATGCCAGTTTCAATAGTAAAAGTGGCTGATGTTTTTGCTATATAAAATTAAGTTTTGGTCCTCATTCCCCTAAGTTGCCCGATTAGCATCTCCTTCTTTCTGAACTCATTCTCATGTGTTTCCTGTTATTCGTAAAGGTCATACGGCATCATGGGCAGAGGCTTATCCTGAAATAGTTACTTGCGCGAACAAATTTTGGTCTCCAACAGGAAAGCCATATCTAGCAGCTGAACCGGGTACGGGTGAACTTAACCCGCTTCATCCCAAAACCTACCAGGTTGTGCTGAATGTTCTTCGTGACTTATCCACTCTCTTCCCCGATCAGTACCTCCATGCAGGTGCTGATGAGGTCAATACTGCTTGCTGGGAAACTGACCCAACTGTCACCCGCTTCATCTCTGCAGGCGGGACCCATGACCAGCTATTGGAGAAGTTCATCAATCTGACCCATCCTTACATTGCAAACACTCTGAACCGCACAGTAGTTTATTGGGAAGATGTGTTATTGGGTCCCAATGTAACGGTCAGAGCTGCAGC
>CAXKVX010005031.1:7500-10000 GCA_964058865.1 Eleocharis quinqueflora
GTGCATGGATGAAAAACATGGGTGCATGGATGAAAAACATGGTTTCATGGCCGAATGCATGAAAATCATGGATGGCTGCCTGCCTTACATGAGTGAATGGATGAAAAACATTGATGCATGGATGCTTTACATCGGTGAATGGATGAAAAACATTGCTGCATGGATGAAAACATCGCTGCATGGATGAAAATCATGTTTACATGGATGAACGGATGAAAATCATGGATGAGTGGATGTAAATCATTGATGAGTGGCCGAAAATCATCCATGAAACGATGAAAAACGTGTTTTCATGGATGTTTTGGAGCTTGGGGATTTCATGGGGGTGGTAACCCTGCAGGTGGCTATAGGGTAAAAATTTATATTTCCTATTGGGGGGGGCTAAATTTCGGAGGGGGGCGGGTGTTGGGGCACGCATGCAGGGGTGTTGGGGCACGCATGCAGCGGTGTTGGGGCACGCATGCAGCGGTGTTGGGGCACGCATGCAGCGTTGTTGGCGCACGCATGCAGCGGTGTTGGGGCACGCATGCAGCGGTGTTGGGGCACGCATGCAGCGGTGGGGGCATGCATGCAGCGGTTTTGGGGCACGCATGCAGCGGTGTTGGGGCACGCATGCAGCGGTGTTGGGGCACGCATGCAGCGGTGGGGGCACGCATGCAGCGGTGTTGGGGCACGCATGCAGCGGTGTTGGCATGCCGCAAACGATGTAAAGCATGGTTGGATGGCTGCTTTACATGGAGGAATGGGTGCAAAACATGGATGAATGGGTGAAAAACATGGTTGCCTGGCTGAATGGCTGCCTTACATGGGTGCATGGATGAAAAACATGGGTGCATGGATGAAAAACATGGTTTCATGGCCGAATGCATGAAAATCATGGATGGCTGCCTGCCTTACATGAGTGAATGGATGAAAAACATTGATGCATGGATGCTTTACATCGGTGAATGGATGAAAAACATTGCTGCATGGATGAAAACATCGCTGCATGGATGAAAATCATGTTTACATGGATGAACGGATGAAAATCATGGATGAGTGGATGTAAATCATTGATGAGTGGCCGAAAATCATCCATGAAACGATGAAAAACGTGTTTTCATGGATGTTTTGGAGCTTGGGGATTTCATGGGGGTGGTAACCCTGCAGGTGGCTATAGGGTAAAAATTTATATTTCCTATTGGGGGGGGCTAAATTTCGGAGGGGGGCGGGTGTTGGGGCACGCATGCAGGGGTGTTGGGGCACGCATGCAGCGGTGTTGGGGCACGCATGCAGCGGTGTTGGGGCACGCATGCAGCGTTGTTGGCGCACGCATGCAGCGGTGTTGGGGCACGCATGCAGCGGTGTTGGGGCACGCATGCAGCGGTGGGGGCATGCATGCAGCGGTTTTGGGGCACGCATGCAGCGGTGTTGGCATGCCGCAAACGATGTAAAGCATGGTTGGATGGCTGCTTTACATGGAGGAATGGGTGCAAAACATGGATGAATGGGTGAAAAACATGGTTGCCTGGCTGAATGGCTGCCTTACATGGGTGCATGGATGAAAAACATGGCTGCATGGATGAAAAACATGGTTTCATGGCCGAATGCATGAAAATCATGGATGGCTGCCTGCCTTACATGGGTGAATGGATGAAAAACATTGATGCATGGATGCTTTACATCGGTGAATGGATGAAAAACATTGCTGCATGGATGAAAACATCGCTGCATGGATGAAAATCATGTTTACATGGATGAACGGATGAAAATCATGGATGAGTGGATGTAAATCATTGATGAGTGGCCGAAAATCATCCATGAAACGATGAAAAACGTGTTTTCATGGATGTTTTGGAGCTTGGGGATTTCATGGGGGTGGTAACCCTGCAGGTGGCTATAGGGTAAAAATTTATATTTCCTATTGGGGGGGGCTAAATTTCGGAGGGGGGCGGGTGTTGGGGCACGCATGCAGCGGTGTTGGGGCATGCATGCAGTGGTGTTGGCATGCCGCAAACGATGTAAAGCATGGTTGGATGGCTGCTTTACATGGATGAATGGGTGAAAAACATCGATGAATGGATGAAATACATGGCTGCATGGATGAAAAACATGGTTTCCTGGCCGAATGCATGGAAATCATGGATGGATGGCTGCCTTACATGGGTGAATGGATGAAAAACATTGATGCATGGATGCTTTACATCGGTGAATGGATGAAAAACATTGCTGCATGGATGAAAAACATCGGTGAATGGATGAAAACATCGCTGCGTGGATGAAATCATGTTTACATGGATGAATGGATGAAAATCATGGATGAGTGGATGTAAATCATTGATTTGTGGCCGACAATCATCCATGAAACGGTGAAAAACGTGTTTTCATGGATGTTTTGGAGCTTGGGGATTTCATGGGGGTGGTAACCCTGCAGGTGGCTATAGGGTAAAAATTTATATTTCCTATTGGGGGGGGCTAAATTTCGGAGGGGGGCGGGTGTTGGGGCATGCATGCAGGGGTG
>CAXKVX010005032.1:0-15338 GCA_964058865.1 Eleocharis quinqueflora
GTAACCATTCAAGAAAATACAACAAAGCATCCTATCCTACTACGAGAAGTGTTCCTGATATGATTACTTCATTTATTAGAGGTAAACTACCAAGAAAACTCTAAACCTTTCATTAAACCACCATCAAGATGCATAGAATACCATTCAAGTGCTTCATGTCTGATTACTTCATTAATGGGTGGTAACCTTTCAAGAAAACAATACAAAGCAACTTATCCTACGAAAAGTAGTGTTTCTGATATGATTACTTCATTTGTGAGTGGTAACCTTCCAAGAAAACTTGAAACCTTTCATGAAACCACCATGAAGAAGCATAAAATATCATTCTAAGTGCTTCATGTCTGATTACTTCCTTTATGGGTTGTAACCTTTCAAGAAAACTGTAAACCTTTCAGGAAACCACAACGAAAAATGTAGAATACCACTCTAAGCGCTTCATGACTTTTACTTTATTTATGGGTGGTAAACATTCAACAAAGCACCACAAAGCATCTTAACCCGCTACGAGAAGTGTTTCTTATTCGGGTACTTCATTTTTGGGTGGAAACCATTCAAAAAACACAAAAAAGCAACTTATCCTACGAAAAGTAGTGTTTATGATATGATTACTTCATTTATGAGTGTTAACCTTCCAAGAAAACTCTAAACCTTTCATGAAACCAACATGAAAAAGCATAGAATACCATTCTAAGTGCTTCATGTCTGATTACTTAATTTATGGGTGGTAAGCATTCAAGAAAATGCTGCAAAGCATCTTATCCTGCTACAAGAAGTGCTTCTGATCCGAGTACTTCATTTATGGGTGGTAACCTATCAGAAAAACACAACAAAGCATTTTATCCTACTACGAGAAGTGTTCCTAAAATGATTACTTCATTTATGAGTGGTAACCTTCCATGAAAACTCTAAATCTTTCATAAAACCACAACGAAGAAGCATAGAATACCATTCTAAGTGCTTCATGTCTGATTACTTCATTTATGGGTGGTAAACATTCAATAAAACGCTGATCATCCTATCCAATTAAGAGAAGTGTTTCTGATCCGGGTACTTCATTTATGGGTGGTAACCTTTCAAGAAAACTCCAAACCTTCCAGGAAACCACCACGAACAAATGTTGAATACCACTCTAAGCGCTTCATGACTATTACTTCATTTATGGGTGGTAAACATTAAAAAAAAACACCGCAAAGCATCTTATACTGCTACAAGTAGTCTTTTTTATCCGGGTACTTCATTTATGGTGGTAACCATTCAAGAAAACAACACAAAACAACTTATCCTACTACACGTAGTGTTTCTGATATGATTACTTCATTTTTGAGTGGTGACCTTCCAAGAAAACTCTAAATCTTTCATCAAACCATCATGAAGAAGCATAGAATGCCATTCTACGTGCTTCATGTCTGATTACTTCATTTATGGGTGGTAAACATTCAATAAAACGCTGCAAAGCATCTTATCCTGCTACGAGAAGTGCTTATGATCCGAGTACTTCATTTATGGGTGGTAACCTTTCAAAAAAACACAACAAAGCATCATATCTTACTACGAGAAGTGTTCCTAAAATGATTACTTCATTTATGAGTGGTAACCTTCCATGAAAACTCTAAACCTTTCATAAAACCACAACGAAGAAGCATTGAATACCATTCTAAGTGCTTCATGTCTGATTACTTCATTTATGGTTGTAAACATTCAAGAAAACATCGCAAAGCATCTTATCCAATTATGAGAAGTGTTTCTGATCCGAGTACTCCATTTATGGGTGGTAACCTTTCAAGAAAACTCCAAACCTTCTTGGAAACCACAACGAACAAATGTTGAATACCACTCTAAGCGCTTCATGACTATTACTTCATTTATGGGTGGTAAACATTCAAGAAAAAACCGAAAGCATCGTATACTGCTACGAGTAGTGTTTTTGATCTGGGTACTTCATTTATTGGTGTTAACCATTAAAGAAAACACCACAAAACAACTTATCCTACTACGAGTAGTGTTTCTCATATGATTACTTCATTTGTGAGTGGTAACCTTCCAAGAAAACTCTAAATCTTTCATGAAACCACCATGAAGAAGCATAGAATACCATTCTAAGTGCTTCATGTCTGATTACTTCCTTTATGGGTGGTAAACAATCAAGAAAACACCGCAAAGCATATTATCCAGCTACTAGAAGTGTATCTGATCCGAGTACTACATTTTTGGTGGGTAACCTTTCAAGAAAACTCCAAACCATTCAAAAAACACAATGAAAAATGTAGAATACCACTCTAAGTGCTTCATGACTATTACTTCATTTATGGGTGGTAAACATTCGACAAAACACCACAAAGCATTTTATCCTTCTACGAGATGTGTTTCTTATATAGGTACTTCATTTATGAGTGGTAATCAATCAAGAAAACACAACAAAGCATCATATCCTATGACGAAAAGTGTTCCTGATATGATTACTTTATTTATGAGTGGTAACCTTCCAAGAAAACTCTAAACCTTTCATGAAACCAACATGAAAAAGCATAGAATACCATTCTAAGTGCTTCATGTCTGATTACTTCATTTATGGGTGGTAAACAATTAAGAAAACACCGCAAAGCATATTATCCAGTTACTAGAAGTGTTTCTGATCCGAGTACTACATTTATTGTGGGTAACCTTTCAAGAAAACTCCAAACCATTCAAAAAAACACAACGAAAAATGTAGAATACCACTCTAAGTGCTTCATGACTATTACTTCATTTATGGGTGGTAAACATTCAACAAAACACCACAAAGCATTTTATCCTGCTACGAGAAGTGTTTCTTATATAGGTACTTCAATTATGAGTGGTAACCATTCAAGGAAACACAACAAAGCATCATATCCTATTTCGAGAATTGTTCCTGATATGATTACTTCATTTATGAGTGGTAACCTTCCAAGAAAACTCTAAACCTTTCATGAAACCAACATGAAAAGGCATAGAATACCATTCTAAGTGCTTCATGTCTGATTACTTCATTTATGGGTGGTAAACATTCAATAAAACGCTGCAAAGCATCTTATCCTGCTACGAGAAGTGCTTATGATCCGAGTACTTCATTTATGGGTGGTAACCTTTCAAAAAAACACAACAAAGCATCATATCTTACTACGAGAAGTGTTCCTAAAATAATTACTTCATTTATGAGTGGTAACCTTCCATGAAAACTCTAAACCTTTCATAAAACCACAACGAAGAAGCATTGAATACCATTCTAAGTGCTTCATGTCTGATTACTTCATTTATGGTTGTAAACATTCAAGAAAACATCGCAAAGCATCTTATCCAATTATGAGAAGTGTTTCTGATCCGAGTACTCCATTTATGGGTGGTAACCTTTCAAGAAAACTCCAAACCTTCCTGGAAACCACAACGAACAAATGTTGAATACCACTCTAAGGGCTTCATGACTATTACTTCATTTATGGGTGGTAAACATTCAAGAAAAAACCGAAAGCATCGTATACTGCTACGAGTAGTGTTTTTGATCTGGGTACTTCATTTATTGGTGTTAACCATTAAAGAAAACACCACAAAACAACTTATCCTACTACGAGTAGTGTTTCTCATATGATTACTTCATTTGTGAGTGGTAACCTTCCAAGAAAACTCTAAATCTTTCATGAAACCACCATGAAGAAGCATAGAATACCATTCTAAGTGCTTCATGTCTGATTACTTCCTTTATGGGTGGTAAACAATCAAGAAAACACCGCAAAGCATATTATCCAGCTACTAGAAGTGTATCTGATCCGAGTACTACATTTTTGGTGGGTAACCTTTCAAGAAAACTCCAAACCATTCAAAAAACACAATGAAAAATGTAGAATACCACTCTAAGTGCTTCATGACTATTACTTCATTTATGGGTGGTAAACATTCGACAAAACACCACAAAGCATTTTATCCTTCTACGAGATGTGTTTCTTATATAGGTACTTCATTTATGAGTGGTAATCAATCAAGGAAACACAACAAAGCATCATATCCTATGACGAAAAGTGTTCCTGATATGATTACTTTATTTATGAGTGGTAACCTTCCAAGAAAACTCTAAACCTTTCATGAAACCAACATGAAAAAGCATAGAATACCATTCTACATGCTTCATGTCTGATAACTTCATTTATGAGTGGTAAACATTCAAGAAAACACCGCAAATCATCTTAACCTGCTACGAGAAGTGTTTCTTATTCTGTTACTTCATTTATGGGTGGTAAACATTCAAGAAAACACCACAAAACAACTTAACCTACTACGAGTAGTGTTTCTGATATGATTACTTCATTTGTGAGTGGTAACCTTCCAAGAAAACTCTAAATCTTTCATCAAACCATAATGAAAAAGCATAGAATACCATTCTACATGCTTCATGTCTGATAACTTCATTTATGAGTGGTAAACATTCGACAAAACACCACAAAGCATTTTATCCTTCTACGAGAAGGGTTTCTTATATAGGTACTTCATTTATGAGTGTTAATCAATCAAGGAAACACAACAAAGCATCATATCCTATTACGAGAAGTGTTCCTGATATGATTACTTCATTTATGAGTGTTAACCTTCCAAGAAAACTCTAAACCTTTCATTAAACCAACATGAAAAAGCATAGAATACCATTCTAAGTGCTTCATGTCTGATTACTTAATTTATGGGTGGTAAGCATTCAAGAAAACGCTGCAAAGCATCTTATCCTGCTACAAGAAGTGCTTCTGATCTGAGTACTTCATTTATGGGTGGTAACCTATCAGAAAAACACAACAAAGCATTTTATCCTACTACGAGAAGTGTTCCTAAAATGATTACTTCATTTATGAGTGGTAACCTTCCAAGAAAACTCTAAATCTTTCATCAAACCATAATGAAAAAGCATAGAATACCATTCTACATGCTTCATGTCTGATAACTTCATTTATGAGTGGTAAACATTCAAGAAAACACCGCAAATCATCTTAACCTGCTACGAGAAGTGTTTCTTATTCTGTTACTTCATTTATGGGTGGTAACCATTTAAGAAAACACCACAAAGCAACTTATCCTACTAAAAGTAGTGTTTCTGATATGATTACTTCATTTGTGAGTGGTAACCTTCCAAGAAACTCGAAACCTTTCATGAAACCACTATGAAGAACCATAGAATACCATTCTAAGTGCTTCATATCTGATTACTTCTTTTAAGGGTGGTAAACATTCAAGAAAACACCGAAAGCAACTTATCCTGTTATGAGAAGTGTTTCTCATCCGAGTACTTCATTTATGTGTGGGAACCTTTCAAGAAAACTCTAAACCTTTCATAAAACCACAACGAAGAAGCATAGAATACCATTCTAAGTGCTTCATGTCTAATTACTTCATTTATGGGTGGTAAAAATTCAAGAAAACATTGCAAAGCATCTTATCCAATTACGAGATGTGTTTCTAATCCGAGTACTTCATTTATGGGTGGTAACCTTTCAAGTAAACTCCAAACCTTCCAGGAAACCACCACGAACAAATGTTTATACCACTCTAAGCGCTTCATGACTATTACTTCATTTATGAGTGGTAAACATTCAAAAAAACACCGCAAAGCATATACTGCTACGAGGAGTGTTTTTGATCCAGGTGCTTCATTTATGGGTGGTAACCATTCAAGAAAACACAACAAAGCATCCTATCCTACTACGAGAAGTGTTCCTGATATGATTTCTTCATTTATTAGAGGTAAACTTCCAAGAAAACTCTAAACCTTTCATGAAACCACCATCAAGAAACATAAAATACCATTCAAGTGCTTCATGTCTGATTACTTCTTTTTTGGGTGGTAACCTTTCAAGAAAACTCCAAACCTTCCAGGAAACCACAACGAAAAATGTAGAAAACCACTTTAAGCGCTTCATGACTATTACTTCATTTATGGGTGGTAAACATTCAACAAAGCACCACAAAGCATCTTATCCTGCTACGAGAAGTGTTTCTTATTCGGGTACTTCATTTATGGTTGGTAACCATTCAAGAAAACACCACAAAGCATCCTATCCTACTACGAGAAGTGTTCCTAAAATGATTACTTCATTTATGAGTGGTAACCTTCCATGAAAACTCTAAACCTTTCATAAAACCACAACGAAGAAGCATAGAATACCATTCTAAGTGCTTCATGTCTGATTACTTCATTTATGGGTGGTAACATTCAAGAAAATATCGCAAAGCATCCTATCCAATTAAGAGAAGTGTTTCTGATCCGAGTACTTCATTTATGGGTGGTAACCTTTCAAGAAAACTCCAAACCTTCCAGGAAACCACCACGAACAAATGTTGAATACCACTCTAAGCGATTCATGACTATTACTTCATTTATGGGTGGTAAACATTCAAAAAAATACCGCAAAGCATCTTATACTGCTACGACGAGTGTTTTTGATCCGGGTACTTCATTTATGGGTGGTAACCATTCAAGAAAATACAACAAAGCATCCTATCCTACTACGAGAAGTGTTCCTGATATGATTACTTCATTTATTAGAGGTAAACTACCAAGAAAACTCTAAACCTTTCATTAAACCACCATCAAGATGCATAGAATACCATTCAAGTGCTTCATGTCTGATTACTTCATTAATGGGTGGTAACCTTTCAAGAAAACAATACAAAGCAACTTATCCTAAGAAAAGTAGTGTTTCTGATATGATTACTTCATTTGTGAGTGGTAACCTTCCAAGAAAACTTGAAACCTTTCATGAAACCACCATGAAGAAGCATAGAATATCATTCTAAGTGCTTCATGTCTGATTACTTCCTTTATGGGTGGTAACCTTTCAAGAAAACTGTAAACCTTTCAGGAAACCACAACGAAAAATATAGAATACCACTCTAAGCGCTTCATGACTTTTACTTTATTTATGGGTGGTAAACATTCAACAAAGCACCACAAAGCATCTTAACCCGCTACGAGAAGTGTTTCTTATTCGGGTACTTCATTTTTGGGTGGAAACCATTCAAAAAACACAAAAAAGCAACTTATCCTACGAAAAGTAGTGTTTATGATATGATTACTTCATTTGTGAGTGGTAACCTTCCAAGAAAACTTGAAACCTTTCACGAAACCACCATGAAGAAGCATAGAATACCATTCTAAGTGCTTCATGTCTGATTACTTCATTTATGGGAGTTAAACATTCAAGAAAACGCTGCAAAGCATCTTATCCTGCTACGAGAAGTGCTTCTGATCCGAGTACTTCATTTATGGGTGGTAACCTATCAAAAAAACACAAAAAAGCATCCTATCCTACTACGAGAAGTGTTCCTAAAATGATTACTTCATTTATGAGTGGTAACCTTCCATGAAAACTCTAAACCTTTCATAAAACCACAACGAAGAAGCATAGAATACTATTCTAAGTGCTTCATGTCTGATTACTTCATTTATGGGTGGTAAACAATTAAGAAAACACCGCAAAGCATATTATCCAGTTACTAGAAGTGTTTCTGATCCGAGTACTACATTTATTGTGGGTAACCTTTCAAGAAAACTCCAAACCATTCAAAAAAACACAACGAAAAATGTAGAATACCACTCTAAGTGCTTCATGACTATTACTTCATTTATGGGTGGTAAACATTCGACAAAACACCACAAAGCATTTTATCCTTCTACGAGATGTGTTTCTTATATAGGTACTTCATTTATGAGTGGTAATCAATCAAGGAAACACAACAAAGCATCATATCCTATGACGAAAAGTGTTCCTGATATGATTACTTTATTTATGAGTGGTAACCTTCCAAGAAAACTCTAAACCTTTCATGAAACCAACATGAAAAAGCATAGAATACCATTCTACATGCTTCATGTCTGATAACTTCATTTATGAGTGGTAAACATTCAAGAAAACACCGCAAATCATCTTAACCTGCTACGAGAAGTGTTTCTTATTCTGTTACTTCATTTATGGGTGGTAACCATTCAAGAAAACACCACAAAGCAACTTATCCTACTAAAAGTAGTGTTTCTGATATGATTACTTCATTTGTGAGTGGTAACCTTCCAAGAAACTCGAAACCTTTCATGAAACCACTATGAAGAACCATAGAATACCATTCTAAGTGCTTCATGACTATTACTTCATTTATGGGTGGTAAACATTAAAAAAAAACACCGCAAAGCATCTTATACTGCTACAAGTAGTCTTTTTTATCCGGGTACTTCATTTATGGTGGTAACCATTCAAGAAAACAACACAAAACAACTTATCCTACTACACGTAGTGTTTCTGATATGATTACTTCATTTTTGAGTGGTGACCTTCCAAGAAAACTCTAAATCTTTCATCAAACCATCATGAAGAAGCATAGAATGCCATTCTACGTGCTTCATGTCTGATTACTTCATTTATGGGTGGTAAACATTCAATAAAACGCTGCAAAGCATCTTATCCTGCTACAAGAAGTGCTTATGATCCGAGTACTTCATTTATGGGTGGTAACCTTTCAAAAAAACACAACAAAGCATCATATCTTACTACGAGAAGTGTTCCTAAAATGATTACTTCATTTATGAGTGGTAACCTTCCATGAAAACTCTAAACCTTTCATAAAACCACAACGAAGAAGCATTGAATACCATTCTAAGTGCTTCATGTCTGATTACTTCATTTATGGTTGTAAACATTCAAGAAAACATCGCAAAGCATCTTATCCAATTATGAGAAGTGTTTCTGATCCGAGTACTCCATTTATGGGTGGTAACCTTTCAAGAAAACTCCAAACCTTCTTGGAAACCACAACGAACAAATGTTGAATACCACTCTAAGCGCTTCATGACTATTACTTCATTTATGGGTGGTAAACATTCAAGAAAAAACCGAAAGCATCGTATACTGCTACGAGTAGTGTTTTTGATCTGGGTACTTCATTTATTGGTGTTAACCATTAAAGAAAACACCACAAAACAACTTATCCTACTACGAGTAGTGTTTCTCATATGATTACTTCATTTGTGAGTGGTAACCTTCCAAGAAAACTCTAAATCTTTCATGAAACCACCATGAAGAAGCATAGAATATCATTCTAAGTGCTCATGTCTGATTACTTCCTTTATGGGTGGTAAGCAATCAAGAAAACACCGCAAAGCATATTATCCAGCTACTAGAAGTGTATCTGATCCGAGTACTACATTTTTGGTGGGTAACCTTTCAAGAAAACTCCAAACCATTCAAAAAACACAATGAAAAATGTAGAATACCACTCTAAGTGCTTCATGACTATTACTTCATTTATGGGTGGTAAACATTCGACAAAACACCACAAAGCATTTTATCCTTCTACGAGATGTGTTTCTTATATAGGTACTTCATTTATGAGTGGTAATCAATCAAGGAAACACAACAAAGCATCATATCCTATGACGAAAAGTGTTCCTGATATGATTACTTTATTTATGAGTGGTAACCTTCCAAGAAAACTCTAAACCTTTCATGAAACCAACATGAAAAAGCATAGAATACCATTCTAAGTGCTTCATGTCTGATTACTTCATTTATGGGTGGTAAACATTCAATAAAACGCTGCAAAGCATCTTATCCTGCTACGAGAAGTGCTTATGATCCGAGTACTTCATTTATGGGTGGTAACCTTTCAAAAAAACACAACAAAGCATCATATCTTACTACGAGAAGTGTTCCTAAAATAATTACTTCATTTATGAGTGGTAACCTTCCATGAAAACTCTAAACCTTTCATAAAACCACAACGAAGAAGCATTGAATACCATTCTAAGTGCTTCATGTCTGATTACTTCATTTATGGTTGTAAACATTCAAGAAAACATCGCAAAGCATCTTATCCAATTATGAGAAGTGTTTCTGATCCGAGTACTCCATTTATGGGTGGTAACCTTTCAAGAAAACTCCAAACCTTCCTGGAAACCACAACGAACAAATGTTGAATACCACTCTAAGGGCTTCATGACTATTACTTCATTTATGGGTGGTAAACATTCAAGAAAAAACCGAAAGCATCGTATACTGCTACGAGTAGTGTTTTTGATCTGGGTACTTCATTTATTGGTGTTAACCATTAAAGAAAACACCACAAAACAACTTATCCTACTACGAGTAGTGTTTCTCATATGATTACTTCATTTGTGAGTGGTAACCTTCCAAGAAAACTCTAAATCTTTCATGAAACCACCATGAAGAAGCATAGAATACCATTCTAAGTGCTTCATGTCTGATTACTTCCTTTATGGGTGGTAAACAATCAAGAAAACACCGCAAAGCATATTATCCAGCTACTAGAAGTGTATCTGATCCGAGTACTACATTTTTGGTGGGTAACCTTTCAAGAAAACTCCAAACCATTCAAAAAACACAATGAAAAATGTAGAATACCACTCTAAGTGCTTCATGACTATTACTTCATTTATGGGTGGTAAACATTCGACAAAACACCACAAAGCATTTTATCCTTCTACGAGATGTGTTTCTTATATAGGTACTTCATTTATGAGTGGTAATCAATCAAGGAAACACAACAAAGCATCATATCCTATGACGAAAAGTGTTCCTGATATGATTACTTTATTTATGAGTGGTAACCTTCCAAGAAAACTCTAAACCTTTCATGAAACCAACATGAAAAAGCATAGAATACCATTCTACATGCTTCATGTCTGATAACTTCATTTATGAGTGGTAAACATTCAAGAAAACACCGCAAATCATCTTAACCTGCTACGAGAAGTGTTTCTTATTCTGTTACTTCATTTATGGGTGGTAACCATTCAAGAAAACACCACAAAGCAACTTATCCTACTAAAAGTAGTGTTTCTGATATGATTACTTCATTTGTGAGTGGTAACCTTCCAAGAAACTCGAAACCTTTCATGAAACCACTATGAAGAACCATAGAATACCATTCTAAGTGCTTCATATCTGATTACTTCTTTTAAGGGTGGTAAACATTCAAGAAAACACCGAAAGCAACTTATCCTGTTATGAGAAGTGTTTCTCATCCGAGTACTTCATTTATGTGTGGGAACCTTTCAAGAAAACTCTAAACCTTTCATAAAACCACAACGAAGAAGCATAGAATACCATTCTAAGTGCTTCATGTCTAATTACTTCATTTATGGGTGGTAAAAATTCAAGAAAACATTGCAAAGCATCTTATCCAATTACGAGATGTGTTTCTAATCCGAGTACTTCATTTATGGGTGGTAACCTTTCAAGTAAACTCCAAACCTTCCAGGAAACCACCACGAACAAATGTTTATACCACTCTAAGCGCTTCATGACTATTACTTCATTTATGAGTGGTAAACATTCAAAAAAACACCGCAAAGCATATACTGCTACGAGGAGTGTTTTTGATCCAGGTGCTTCATTTATGGGTGGTAACCATTCAAGAAAACACAACAAAGCATCCTATCCTACTACGAGAAGTGTTCCTGATATGATTTCTTCATTTATTAGAGGTAAACTTCCAAGAAAACTCTAAACCTTTCATGAAACCACCATCAAGAAACATAAAATACCATTCAAGTGCTTCATGTCTGATTACTTCTTTTTTGGGTGGTAACCTTTCAAGAAAACTCCAAACCTTCCAGGAAACCACAACGAAAAATGTAGAAAACCACTTTAAGCGCTTCATGACTATTACTTCATTTATGGGTGGTAAACATTCAACAAAGCACCACAAAGCATCTTATCCTGCTACGAGAAGTGTTTCTTATTCGGGTACTTCATTTATGGTTGGTAACCATTCAAGAAAACACCACAAAGCATCCTATCCTACTACGAGAAGTGTTCCTAAAATGATTACTTCATTTATGAGTGGTAACCTTCCATGAAAACTCTAAACCTTTCATAAAACCACAACGAAGAAGCATAGAATACCATTCTAAGTGCTTCATGTCTGATTACTTCATTTATGGGTGGTAACATTCAAGAAAATATCGCAAAGCATCCTATCCAATTAAGAGAAGTGTTTCTGATCCGAGTACTTCATTTATGGGTGGTAACCTTTCAAGAAAACTCCAAACCTTCCAGGAAACCACCACGAACAAATGTTGAATACCACTCTAAGCGATTCATGACTATTACTTCATTTATGGGTGGTAAACATTCAAAAAAATACCGCAAAGCATCTTATACTGCTACGACGAGTGTTTTTGATCCGGGTACTTCATTTATGGGTGGTAACCATTCAAGAAAATACAACAAAGCATCCTATCCTACTACGAGAAGTGTTCCTGATATGATTACTTCATTTATTAGAGGTAAACTACCAAGAAAACTCTAAACCTTTCATTAAACCACCATCAAGATGCATAGAATACCATTCAAGTGCTTCATGTCTGATTACTTCATTAATGGGTGGTAACCTTTCAAGAAAACAATACAAAGCAACTTATCCTAAGAAAAGTAGTGTTTCTGATATGATTACTTCATTTGTGAGTGGTAACCTTCCAAGAAAACTTGAAACCTTTCATGAAACCACCATGAAGAAGCATAGAATATCATTCTAAGTGCTTCATGTCTGATTACTTCCTTTATGGGTGGTAACCTTTCAAGAAAACTGTAAACCTTTCAGGAAACCACAACGAAAAATATAGAATACCACTCTAAGCGCTTCATGACTTTTACTTTATTTATGGGTGGTAAACATTCAACAAAGCACCACAAAGCATCTTAACCCGCTACGAGAAGTGTTTCTTATTCGGGTACTTCATTTTTGGGTGGAAACCATTCAAAAAACACAAAAAAGCAACTTATCCTACGAAAAGTAGTGTTTATGATATGATTACTTCATTTGTGAGTGGTAACCTTCCAAGAAAACTTGAAACCTTTCACGAAACCACCATGAAGAAGCATAGAATACCATTCTAAGTGCTTCATGTCTGATTACTTCATTTATGGGAGTTAAACATTCAAGAAAACGCTGCAAAGCATCTTATCCTGCTACGAGAAGTGCTTCTGATCCGAGTACTTCATTTATGGGTGGTAACCTATCAAAAAAACACAAAAAAGCATCCTATCCTACTACGAGAAGTGTTCCTAAAATGATTACTTCATTTATGAGTGGTAACCTTCCATGAAAACTCTAAACCTTTCATAAAACCACAACGAAGAAGCATAGAATACTATTCTAAGTGCTTCATGTCTGATTACTTCATTTATGGGTGGTAAACAATTAAGAAAACACCGCAAAGCATATTATCCAGTTACTAGAAGTGTTTCTGATCCGAGTACTACATTTATTGTGGGTAACCTTTCAAGAAAACTCCAAACCATTCAAAAAAACACAACGAAAAATGTAGAATACCACTCTAAGTGCTTCATGACTATTACTTCATTTATGGGTGGTAAACATTCGACAAAACACCACAAAGCATTTTATCCTTCTACGAGATGTGTTTCTTATATAGGTACTTCATTTATGAGTGGTAATCAATCAAGGAAACACAACAAAGCATCATATCCTATGACGAAAAGTGTTCCTGATATGATTACTTTATTTATGAGTGGTAACCTTCCAAGAAAACTCTAAACCTTTCATGAAACCAACATGAAAAAGCATAGAATACCATTCTACATGCTTCATGTCTGATAACTTCATTTATGAGTGGTAAACATTCAAGAAAACACCGCAAATCATCTTAACCTGCTACGAGAAGTGTTTCTTATTCTGTTACTTCATTTATGGGTGGTAACCATTCAAGAAAACACCACAAAGCAACTTATCCTACTAAAAGTAGTGTTTCTGATATGATTACTTCATTTGTGAGTGGTAACCTTCCAAGAAACTCGAAACCTTTCATGAAACCACTATGAAGAACCATAGAATACCATTCTAAGTGCTTCATGACTATTACTTCATTTATGGGTGGTAAACATTAAAAAAAAACACCGCAAAGCATCTTATACTGCTACAAGTAGTCTTTTTTATCCGGGTACTTCATTTATGGTGGTAACCATTCAAGAAAACAACACAAAACAACTTATCCTACTACACGTAGTGTTTCTGATATGATTACTTCATTTTTGAGTGGTGACCTTCCAAGAAAACTCTAAATCTTTCATCAAACCATCATGAAGAAGCATAGAATGCCATTCTACGTGCTTCATGTCTGATTACTTCATTTATGGGTGGTAAACATTCAATAAAACGCTGCAAAGCATCTTATCCTGCTACAAGAAGTGCTTATGATCCGAGTACTTCATTTATGGGTGGTAACCTTTCAAAAAAACACAACAAAGCATCATATCTTACTACGAGAAGTGTTCCTAAAATGATTACTTCATTTATGAGTGGTAACCTTCCATGAAAACTCTAAACCTTTCATAAAACCACAACGAAGAAGCATTGAATACCATTCTAAGTGCTTCATGTCTGATTACTTCATTTATGGTTGTAAACATTCAAGAAAACATCGCAAAGCATCTTATCCAATTATGAGAAGTGTTTCTGATCCGAGTACTCCATTTATGGGTGGTAACCTTTCAAGAAAACTCCAAACCTTCTTGGAAACCACAACGAACAAATGTTGAATACCACTCTAAGCGCTTCATGACTATTACTTCATTTATGGGTGGTAAACATTCAAGAAAAAACCGAAAGCATCGTATACTGCTACGAGTAGTGTTTTTGATCTGGGTACTTCATTTATTGGTGTTAACCATTAAAGAAAACACCACAAAACAACTTATCCTACTACGAGTAGTGTTTCTCATATGATTACTTCATTTGTGAGTGGTAACCTTCCAAGAAAACTCTAAATCTTTCATGAAACCACCATGAAGAAGCATAGAATATCATTCTAAGTGCTCATGTCTGATTACTTCTTTTAAGGGTGGTAAACATTCAAGAAAACACCGAAAGCAACTTATCCTGTTATGAGAAGTGTTTCTCATCCGAGTACTTCATTTATGTGTGGGAACCTTTCAAGAAAACTCTAAACCTTTCATAAAACCACAACGAAGAAGCATAGAATACCATTCTAAGTGCTTCATGTCTAATTACTTCATTTATGGGTGGTAAAAATTCAAGAAAACATTGCAAAGCATCTTATCCAATTACGAGATGTGTTTCTAATCCGAGTACTTCATTTATGGGTGGTAACCTTTCAAGTAAACTCCAAACCTTCCAGGAAACCACCACGAACAAATGTTTATACCACTCTAAGCGCTTCATGACTATTACTTCATTTATGAGTGGTAAACATTCAAAAAAACACCGCAAAGCATATACTGCTACGAGGAGTGTTTTTGATCCAGGTGCTTCATTTATGGGTGGTAACCATTCAAGAAAACACAACAAAGCAT
>CAXKVX010005033.1:0-15757 GCA_964058865.1 Eleocharis quinqueflora
CCAAATGGTGCACAAAATGGAATAGGACTAACTTTGAAGTGTTCTACACGATACAAATCACCAACTTTTACGTTGGATTGCACGTATGCTCTCATGTCCTCTGGAACCATTGCAAACATTTTTTGTCTCTAAAAATTAAGAATCAACAGTTAGAAAATACGAATCGCACGAAGTTAACTTAATTGAAAAGTGAGCAACAATGCAATCCTTACGGTATTGTTAGGAAGAACTAAGAATAGTCTGTAATCGAAGAAGTAATGAATCTTCAACATGAAGTGTATGCGGACGACGGTGATGCGTCATGCGTAACGCGTCACACGTCTTGTGTTGCGTCATGCGTTACGCGGCATGCGTCATGCGTCATGCGTCATCCGTAGTCATGGGTCATGTGTCATGCGACATGCGTCATGCGATATGCGTCACGCAGTAAGTGTCATGCATCGTGCGGCATGCGGTATGCGTCATGCGTCATGCGGCATGCATCATGCAACATGAGACATGCGTCACAGCGGTTTAGCCCGGGAAAGCGCACAGATGTAGCTACCTGATAACTAATACTGGGTACTTAGCCAAATTTGAGAAGGTAAACACATATATTTTCTGGTTGCTAAATTTGCATTAGATTATTTCCTACTTCTTTGAGCGAATTTTTCGAAATTTGATCTCGCTTGATAAGGTTATTGAAGCTCTCTCTAACGATTGCTTAGTCCTCTTATGCGTCACTGCAGTTTAGCCTGGGTAAACGCACAAACATAGCTACCTGATACATTATACTGGGTACTTAAGCCAAATTTGAGATGGTAAACACATATATTTTCTAGTTGCATCAGATTATTTTTTAATCTGTCATATTGCTTCTACTCGGCTTTTGAGTCGACGTAACGACGTCATGGAGGGTTTTTTTCAAGACAGCAATATAGAGGAGGGTAAAATACCTGAAATTGAATAGAAGAATTAACACATTCAATCCAGAGATTCAAACAAATATTTAAAAAAATTGGATAGTAATCTAGACTTATACATACATTGCATAATTTTCAATGCTATATTTAAAAAATCATCAGCAAAATAAAAAATATTATTTATGCAATTCGTATAGTAATATTTCGTAAAATGTACGTTATAAAAAAAACAGACAAAAATAACTTTGTTTAAATTCTCCTAACTATGATATAGGTCCCATAAAAATTAGTTCATGTATCATGTTTAGGTCCCATAAAATTTATAGGACAATAGTTTTGAGAAAATACATCAATCTCAAATATCAATTATATTTTGAAAAATATATGTAAATGCAGATCATTGAACTTCAAATTAAATGCATGAAAAAATAATTAACAAAACAAAATTACAAAGCAGGGTTGAATATTGCACCATTTCATTAATTTCATGATTTGACGTCTAACCAAAATATCAGAAAATTATATATATATATATATAGAGGAGGGATCCGTAGCCGCCAAACTTCCAACCGCTCCATCATATCAAGTGTTGTAGAGTTGGAGACCAAAATTACAAAGCAGGGTTGTATGGAGAATGCTTCCAGGTCTACATTCAATTTGGTCTCCAAGTCTACATATATATATATATATATATATATGAGTAGGGATCCGTAGCCGCCATCAATTTCGTAGCCCCTCACAACCGCTCCATCATATCAAGTGTAAATCGTCGATCCAGACCGTGGAAAACATTCTCCATACTGATGTAGAGTTGGAGACCAAATTTTATAATTTTTGGAATTTTTTTACTATTTTATCGGAAGTGTTGAAAATTGGATGTTTGTAAATCGTTAGATAAATAAAATTTCAATCCATCCGATAAAATAGTAAAAAAATTCAAAAAAATGTAAAATTTGGTTTCCATGTCTATATTAATATGGAGAATGTTTTCAATGGTTCGGATCGGTCATTTACATTTGCTACCATGGAGCGGTTGTGCACGGTTGGAAGTTTGGCGGCTACGGATCCCTTCTTTCTCTCTCTCTATATATATATATATATATATATATATATATATGTATTTATAAATTAACTAACTCGTCCATTTCTTATAATTGTAAATTGTTGGCAGAAATTATTGGTCAGTATGATTCTATAGTATTTTAAAATACTATAATTTTCTAAATTTGTCATAGTCAAAGTTATGTGACATTTAACCAATTTTTTAGTTAAAAAATAATGAATAGTTTAAAATATTTTGGCACACTTTCCATTTTCTTCCCTAGCTAATAAAATGCAATGCCACGAAAGATTTCAATATGTGAATAATCTGCCTTATAATACTTATCATATATAATTTGTACAAATGACATTATTATCTTTATAGAATCAAGCATTGTGTATTAGTATCCTTTGGCTTGAAGGGTATTTTAGTCCATAAAAAAAGTAAGACTATGACCAAATGGAGAACTCCATTTCTTAGGTGCTTTATAAGATAGTATAGATATCCTTTGGCTTGAAGGGTATTTTAGTCCATAAAAAAAGTAAGACTATGACCAAATGGAGAACTCCATTTCTTAGGTGCTTTATAAGATAGTATAGATAAATTGAACATTTATTCCTAAAATTCCCTTATAGTCAGAGAATATGGTCAATGATACACTATAGTCAATTAGATGGTGCTATATTAGACCTAAATTCAATAGATGACTTATGAAATTCAATTATAAAAATGAATAATGAAGATGTGCAAAAATGGGGAAGGCGGTTTGCAGCTATAGCATGAATTATTTGGAATGAAAGGAATGGTATCATTTTCCAAAGCAAATCACTTAGAGCTGTTTACAGTAATCAATATGATAAAATACTTGTACCTATACTGGACAGGAGGTATCCATCATGGCTACCATAGGAAATTTGTTATGTAGGCTCAACAGTCACAACATGAAATGGATATCACAAATAATCAATCAGAGGAAAGTTATCACACTAATGAAGATGAAGATCTATTGGATTAATCTCACATAAGAGGGGCTACAGCTTTAATAAAGAAAATGTCTGAGAAGCTTGATGGGTCTAATAGAAGAATTAATTTCAAAAGGAGGACTACTTACATAATTTGAAAAGTTCATACTGTAATTGGAAGTTAGTAGCATCATTAGTATAGAACTAAAGTGCTTTAATTTTGTTGCTTTGTTAATATTTTGTAATAATTAGTATGGAACTGGTACAACTGCTCATGTACCAATATACCGACCATATGAATTTTTATATTTGTTTGCTTTCAATTTCAATGGAAAGCCGACACCCTGTCTTGGGGTAGCTATTATCCAAAAAAAACTTATACAATATAGTGGGCTCCGTGTAGTTCATCTGTGACGTCCGTATAGATCGTACGATCAGCAGTGAAATAACAGGGCCCTGTTATTCCCTCAGAATAATAGAAGATACGGGCTCTAGTGGTGACGGGTCGTGTTTTATCGCTCAAACGAAATACATATATATATATATATATATATATATATATATATATATATACAGAGAAGAGCTATTATACTTCATGAAGCCAAGGCCTATTTGGCTTCATACTCTTACCACCGTCGAATCTCATCTGCTTTCAGATCTGAGCTTTGGGGATTTTTCAAAACTGGACACCTCCAGTCTCTCCAGCGACAATCAGAAATTTTATTCGATCCTAACATTATCTCTCAACACTCTCTCTCATGCGCAAAAACCCTAGCGAATACGCCTTTCTCGCATGTGATTTCCCAAAGTTGCCTCTCTCGCCTGTGATTTCCCAAAGTCGCCTATCTCGCCGGTGATTTCCCACTATCCTCCTCCAGTCTCGAAACTCAAGATAACTATCATCTCGCCTGAAGGGTTGAAGGTATTTTCCTCTCTCTTTTGTACAATTTTCTGAAAGAGTATTTAGGTATAAGAAAATTTCTGATTCGAGACTGGAATTTTTTGAAACTTTGTTTGGTACTTCTTGTTGGAGACTGTAATTCATGAATTATAAGCCAGATTTTCTGATTTTGCCAGTCTGGTATTCTGATTTGCCAGTCTGATTTTCTGATTTGCCAGTCTGATTTTCTGATTTTGCCAGACTGTAATTCTAACGAACAGTGACTGAAAGTATAGAAGTAGTTGTATTGTTACCACTGATTGATGTCGATTGCCTAACTAACAGGTACGATTTAACAGACACCTGATGTTGTATTAATAAAAAAAGTAAATTCAATGGTCAACAAAAGTAAATTGCCTCACTGTATATTTCCCAAAAGCCTATTTCATTACATTGATACAGTACAATGATGTTGTATTGAAGTCTATTTCACTTTTCCTAACTAATAGGTACGATTTAACAGAAGTCTATTTCCCAAAAGTATTGATACAGTACAATGTCCCATAATTGCCTCCTCATTTAATTGCCTCCTTATTTAATTTTGTGTGTGATTGCTTCATTTCAGTTATCGAAAGTGATGAGTAGCCAAAGTAATCAGTATCATGCATGGAATCCAGTGACAGCAAATCTTCGTTGCACCAACTGTCATTGCTATAGGATCGTCAAGTTATCCCTTACGGCACGTAATTTGGAGAGAAACTTCTACAGTTGTCCAAATCCAAAGTGTAACACCTTTCTGGGTTGGTGTGATGATGTTGAATTCCATCCAATCGTCCTCAAATATCAAATGAAACATCAAGAAGAAAAAATCAACATGATGTACAAGAAGATTATAGCACTCTTGATTATAATTATATTACTCGTGTTAAATCTTGTGATGTAATTTGGATGTTAGTTTCATACATTTAATCTTCTCTCGTTATTTGGATGGTACTTTCATATTTTCATTCACTAGTTTGTAATTTCTAGTAGCAAGTTTGAATTTCAATTCTAATTGAAGTAGTTGTAATTTCACGTGTACTTTCATATTTTAATTTCATATTTTCACTTCAAACTGGGATGGTAATTTCATATTTTAATTTCATGCAAGCAGTTGTATTAGCTGCATTAGCAATTTTAATTGAAGTTTTGGATTTTTGTATAGCCTTATTTAATTGAAGTTTTCGTTTTTTTTATAGCAATTGATTTGAAAAAAAAACAAGCAGTTAAAGTATGGATTTCCAGGCATGGGTTTTTTTGTATTGGATTCAATGAAGTGAGCTAGATCAAACTTTCGACAACCCTACTGAAGAAGATTGAGGGCCAGCTCAAGGACCTCGCAACATCTGACCATATCAGGTGGCATCTCTGGAGATATCAACATAAGAAAGTGCCATAACTAAGACTATGTCCTGCTTGAAGCCCTTTGGGAGCTTCTCATTTAGTAGACTGGCTGAAGTTTCCAGTACAACCTCATTCTCTCCTGCCTCTTTCAATAAACATAGTGCTCCTGGTACCTAAAGAGTGAGGGAGAATACAGAAAAATAAGCGAATTTATCATGCCCCTGAAAAGCATCAATGTATAATGTAGAACCCAGCAAAAGATGAACTGATATTCTCTCCTGCCTCTTGCAATACACTCGGTACCATTACATCCCAAAAACCAACACATCATTGCCACATCCCAATACCCAACACTCGATACAATTACTTCATTTTTCTTTTTAGCTTAGATGGAAAAACCAATTTCTCATTCATTTTTGTTAGCAATTACGTCATTGGTACCATTACATCCCAATACCCAACACATCTCCATTAACACAGTAAATTGCCCAGTAATCACAAATGTCTTAATGTAAATTACATATTCTAAAATAAATTTAAGAAAGGAACAAAAATAAAGGGTACAACAAATGTCTTAACATTAAACAATTAATGACATATTCTAAAATAAAACCACATATTCTAAAACAAAACACTCTTCAGTCCTCACTGTCTTCACTGCTTTGATCGTCCTCACAATCCCACTGTCGCTTGCTATATCCTTTCCAGAAACTGACGTCTGCCAAAAAATAAAACTAAAACAGTTGGAATTTGATGGTAAACATAAATGATACACAAAATAAATTTTATATTTGAAACCTTTTTTAGCATTGGGCATGTTAGTGCATTGTGCCCCTTTTTAGCATTACATATGCTGCAAGTTCGCATCTTTTTTTTGCATGCTTCTCGATAGGCGACTTGAAACGTCCGAACTTCTTTCTTTTACCCTTGCATTGTGCATTTGGTGGATCAACAAATGTTGGGCTTGATGCCATGCTTGCTGGCATTGATTCTCCAGGTTTGGCCAACAGTTGGTTCTCAGCCACTGATTTCGATGAGACAGCCAACTCATCAGCTCCAGAGCTGCCAACAACAAGAATTTTTTCATAGCCACTTCTAAGAAGCTCTTTCAAACAACTGAATGCTTTGGCACTAGTGGTTTCCAGTCTGCCAAATTTCATTAAATCATATTTGATGGCAGCAAACCTTAATGTTTGCAACTCCTTCGAGCCTCCCTCTTCCATGCCTCTTTCTTTAATGGGCTTTTTGACACTCGAATTGGCACCCTTAGTCCACCTTTTGAGAATGTAGTGATCCGGTAGATGTGGCATCCTCACATGATTCATTACCTTAATTGAATGAGAGCAAAGCAACCCTTCA
This sequence comes from Eleocharis quinqueflora, assembly GCA_964058865.1. Classification (NCBI taxonomy): domain Eukaryota; kingdom Viridiplantae; phylum Streptophyta; class Magnoliopsida; order Poales; family Cyperaceae; genus Eleocharis; species Eleocharis quinqueflora. Next base: position 6,529 of record CAXKVX010005033.1, read on the forward strand.
AATTCGAATCCTCGACAATTGCAAGAAACTCTAGTCTCTTCTTTGTCTATTTGTACCAAATATGTCTCGGGGACCCAATTCAGGATAGAAGGATGAAAGTCTATTTGAACTTCGCATTGTTCATTTTTCTTGATCTCATTAACAAATCCAAGTGTGCTCTCTTGCATAATTTCCTTGAAAACAGAAAATACATTTCTCGTATACACTTTGCGTTCCTCGCACTCAATTTGGTAGTTGGACCATAGGCTAGGTATCTCGTTAATGGTTTTGATATCCTCATCGCTTTCTTTTTGCCATATGCACTCAATCATTTTCTCAATTTGCAAGACAAATTGATAAATTGATTTGTGATTGTCCACCCACAATTTCAAACTTGCATTTATACTTTCACTTCTTTGGGTAGTGGACACGTCGGCAAAAAAAGTGTTTCGGAAATAGGCCGGCACCCATTCCGCTTGACTTTCGAACATAGTTTTGATGTGTTTGTAATTCTGAAGCTTGAATCGATCTACCATGGCATGTCAACCTCTCTGGAAGTCTGGAACAATTAGGCTTCGATTAATGACACGGTTCAGTTCTTCTTGAAATCCCCTACTTTCATTTAGGAGATGCTCGAATTTTTCTCTTGCTTTTCTCATAACGTGCCATTGACAACACCTATGTTTTGTGTTGGGAAATACAATTTCAACAGCCTTTTTCATTGCCCGGTCTTGGTCTGTAATGATTGATTTGGGATGCTTGCCATACATTGCTACTAACCAAGTGTTGAACAACCACACGAATGTTTCTACATCTTCATGTTGGATAAGAGCCATTCCATAGAATATGGAGAATCGATGATGGTTCACACCAAGGAATGGTGCTAAGGGCATACTATATTTATTGGTTTGATAAGTTGTATCAAAAGTAACAACATCACCAAACTCTTGATACGCTCGCCTTGCTCGCCCATCTACCCAAAAAATGCTCTTAATCGATCCATTACCATCTGATTCAACATCCCAAAAAAATTCAGGATATCCTCTTGCTTCTTTTGAATGTATACCAAAGTTGTATCAATATCAACCCCGAGATACTTGCGATTTTCAGCCGTGACGATGTTGGTAAGATCTTTTTTCTTAAGACGAATGTATTGCTTACTTCCTGGTCAGCAATGTACTCCCAAATTTTAGATGTTTCTATGTTCTGTGCCTTCATTTTGATGGCAGTTTCTCTAAGCTCCATGGACAACTTCTTCTGAGATCTCAAATTTCGCTTCTTCGAAGGGCTATTGATAAGTTCATGATTGTGTTCCTCCACAAACACAGTAACACTCCAAAGTCCATTTTGAAGGTGTATTCTACTTCTTTTTTGAATGTGGCATGCCATTTTTGGAACACACAAACCTAATTGATGAAACACCCTTTTTATTCTTTCCTTGAGTTGCTTTACGAATGCTAAATCCAACTCTACATGCATAACTATTGTCGAAATTGTATGCTTGCTCGACCGTTTTGAACTGCAACCTTATGTATGGCATTTTTCCAATGAGTTCCTCTTCAATTCCATCTTCAACAAATTTCAAACCAACATCTTCTAGAATATCAAGATAAGGATCAGTGGGTTCCATCTGTTTCAAATATAAATACTGATATGACAAACGTCAATTACTAAGTTTTAACAAAAAAGGTCAAAAAAGATATATTTACTCGTATAAGATTTCTCTGGCTTGTTTCATCTTCATTCAACTGGCTATTAGTTGGGCCTGCTACTGAATTTTCTTCAGATGCACCACATGTGGCCATTCTAATAAATAGTAAGCATACAGAAATCGGCAAGCAGAAATCAGAAATCGTCAAGCAGAAATCAGCAAACAGTGTGACAGTGTAACAATAATCCAAAGTGTAACAGTATATAAATTGCACATCAGAAATCAGCAAGCAGTAAAAAGTAACAGGAGAGGTGAGGTAGATAAATTATAATAAACAATAAGCATATCAGTAACCTTGCGATTAAATCACAGAGAATGAATAGAGGTGATGTATGACCTACGAGGAGTTCCCTTTTACTGTGAATGAAAAAAATTCAAATTGTTAGAATAACCTCGTAATGATTTTTAGAATAACTTCTTACAATAATCACAGAGAATTGTAAGCATAATCACAAGGCGAGAGATGAAGGCGAGGTGACAGCGACTAAATCAGAACTCAATTGGCATTCAGAAAACTGTACAAAATAGAGAGGAAAACACCTTCAACCCTTCAAGCGAGAAAAAGGAACATACCTTCAATCCTTCAGCCGAGATGAAGGCCATCTGGAGTTTCGTGGCTGGAGGAGGATAGTGGGAAATCACAGAAGAGATAGGCGAGATAGGGACTCCTCCAGGCAATCTAGGCAATCTAGGCGACTGGAGAGGAAATGCGGAGCTAGGGTTTCACCAGCAGGCGATCTAGGCGACTGGAGTTTTTGGTCTCCGCAAAGGTTTTTGCGCGTGAGAGAGAGTGTCGAGAGATAATGTCGGGATCGAATAAAATTTCTGATTGTGTCGCTGGAGAGACTGGAGGTGTCCAGTTCCGAAAAATCCCCAAAGCTCAGATCTGAAAGCAGATGAGATCCGACGGTGGTAAGAGTATGAAGCCAAATAGGCCTTGGCTTCATGAAGTATAATAGCTCTTCTCTATATATACATACATACATATATATATACATATATATGTTACCGTGCTATGCAAAGTAAAAAGAGTGTTTTACTTCGACATAAACTCATACACCGACACTGAAATGATTGATCTAAGTTGGTCAACACAATTAAGACATAAAAATATCCTACTAAACCAATTTTGAGCGCATTTGAAATTTTGTAGCTATGCTTATTGAATTTTTGAAAAATGAGCAAAAATAACAGTTTACATAGCACGGTAACACACACACACACACACACACAGAAACACACACACACACACACACACACACACATATATATATATATATATATATATATATAATTATGCTACTATGCTTTGCAAAGTGCGGCAAAACGCGCGCTTTGCGATTCTAGACTATTGGATTGTGCTTTGTGATTTGTGCCAACATGATGATCAAAGATCCAATGGTTCCACAATCGCAAAGCGCACACTTTGTCGCGCTTTGCAAAGCATAGTAGCACAACTCTCTCTCTCTCTCTATATATATATAGAGTTAGGCTATGGTACTTACGTAAGGACCAAGCTCTGTCGTGCTTACGATCATATCTCGAATATCAAAATGCAAATGGCCGATCCGAATCGTTGAAAATGTTGTTCATACTAAAATCTACTTGGAAATCGATTTTTTTTTATTTTTTGGATTTTTTTACTATTTTATCGGACGAGTAGAAATTGATTAAATTTGAAGTCTGTATATCGTCAGATTACTCAATGTTCTACCCATCCGATAAAATATTAAAAAAATTATTGACCACAAATATTAATTTCTGATCCGCCTCACTGAATAAAGCTAATTTCATATATATTTATTTACAAGTAAACAAAGAACGGAAGTATATACAAAAAAAAAATCATCTACAAGTTTACCTATTTACATTTTTTGGGACCTACTTTGTAGCTATCTAACAACACATTTCTTGAACGCATTACCACGGTAAAAAGCTTATTAACGGCTGTAGCCAAACGGTCAAGACCCACCGTTAGCTCCTTAGCCGAAATCTCCATCTCCGCAGTTGCAACACGCAACTCCTCACTAGCAATTTCACCCGAATCAATGGCCTTACACAAGCTCCTAACAGAAAAATTCGTCTTCTCTATCTCCTCTACCGAATTGAGACGGAGATCCGAATCGTCATCAGTTGTCGGCACCTTCCACTCAGAAAGCTCCTTTCTGGCACAACTGAGATGGTCGGCACTAGGAGCTGAGAGGAGGTGGTGCGCGAATTTTAGTCTCAGACCACCGAGTTTGAGCAGTTCGATTTGAGCGGATATTGTGTTGCACATGTTGAGAAGAGAAATTGTCGAGTTTAGGTGTGCGTCGCGGGAGGAATCTGTTGGTGGGGAAGTACTCGATATGGCGGCAGCGAGGCGGTCGATCAAATCAGAGAAGTGAGAGAGGGAATTCGGTGGTGGAGAGAGGAGGCTTGAGAGATTGAGATTGAGATTGAGATTGAGATTAGGAGGTTTTGAATGATTATCATTATACCACTGAGTCGGAGATATGGTGTTGGATTCAGACATAGGAACAGTAGCTCGGGTGGAGAGAAATCAAAAGGTTGTGTTCAATTGCTTGTTCCCCTCTGGATTTAAATAGGGAAATATGAATGAAATAGTCGTATCGATCAGACTTCAGAGGAATCAGGCGGCAAAAAGACCATTTTGGTGCTACAGTTCAAGGAGGAAATGTTTGTCGACAGGGGTAGTATGGGAAGATTTGTTGCTGACTAAAGTCGAAGGATCTGAGCTTATCCGTTCGCACAGTCGGAATGTCCGATGGTATCAACTATCAAGGGGACGTGTTTGCGTGTGTGAGTGTGTCGCTGAATCTGAAAGTGAATTCAATGGTCAAACAATTAAAACCATGGAGACAAGAAAACAAAACCGGGTTTTGGCGTAGAACATAGTTTACTGAGCAGAGACATAGTATTAGCTTCGAAATATTCTTATAATAAATGCGGATTAGTAAACGATAATTGGCGCGTGAATGCGTGAATGCTCAAAACGACAGTTGTCCTTTTCCTTTTGGCATTTTTTCATTGATAAATAGTGGATCTTACATCTTAGTTCTCTGAGGATCCCACCTCGCAGAAATTAATAATGGCTCTCTACTTAACAAATAATTTGTCCGACGTCACCAAAATATTTTTACACCCGAAAAATGACATCAGGTTTAATATATAGTAGATACACTTTTGAATGGTTTAGGTTTATTTCCTCCCACTATTATCTATTATCTGTGTTATATATTAAGTATTTATTTTGTTTTGATCCTGCAACGGTCTGAATTTTCTTTTAAATTTTGAAAGTAGTTATGAGTCGTTTTATGACGTTTAATTTTTCAAATTGCGGTGTCGCTTCTAATGCTGTGTGTAGAAGCTCGTAATTATTTATTTTGCGTGTTGTTTAATTGTTTCACGAAAGATCTGTATCCTCTTTGCCGCATAATATCACTTTGCATATCGCTATCTTAATATCTATGCTTCCGTTCTGTACCCCTCTCTCATGCTCCCTCTCCATGGCGAGATCGTCGAAACCAAGCCCTCCAGCCACTCTCTTACACACTCAACCCCTCCTCGATGGCTCTCCCTCTCTTTGTTCTCTTTGTCTTCTCTTCCTCTCTGAGCAAACCCAAGTCAAGACCCCACTATGTTTCCTCTTTGTGCGTGTTGAAACAAACAGACACTACCTCCGTCCTTTCTGATCGTCGTGACTGGAGAGATGGAGCTTCTATAGCCTGATTGCATCACCGCCACTTGATTTCTCACAAGGCTTTTTCTTGGTGAAAGAAAAGAGGTGTGATAGAAACTCCAGAAATATATATGGGTGGTAACATTCCAAGAAAACCCCACAAAGAATCATAGCATAGTACGAGAAGTGTTTGTTCTACGAATTCTTCAATTAAGGGTGGTAATCTTTCACTAAAACACCACGAACGAGCATAGATTGCCACTCTAGATTCTTCATGTCCTAGTACTTCATTTATGGGTGGTAACCATTCAAGAAAACAACACAAACATCTTATCCTATTACTATACATGTTTCAGATCGGATTACTTCTTTTATGGGTGGTAATGTTTCAAGAAAACTCCACAAAGTATTATATCTTATTACGAGAATAGTTTCTTCTCCAAGTACTTCATTTAAATGTTGTAACCTATCACCAAAACACCACTAAGAAGCATAAAATGCTACTTATGTGCTTCATGTCTGAGTACTCGATTTTTGAGTGATTCAGATCAGATTACTTCATTTATGGGTCGTAACAATTAAAGAAAACATCACAAATAATCTTATCATACTACGAGAAGTGTTTCAGAACGAATTACTTTGTTTATGGGTGGTAACATTCCAAGAAAACCCCACAAAGAATCATAGCATAGTACGAGAAGTGTTTGTTCTACGAATAATTCAATTAAGGGTGGTAACCTTTCACTAAAATACCATGAAAGATCATAGATCACCACTCTAGATTCTTCATGTATGAGTACTTCATTTAAGGGTGGTAACATTAAAGAAAACAACACAAAATATTGTCCTATAAGATAAATGTTTTTGATCGGATTACCTCATTTTTGGGTGGTAATCATTTAAGAAAATACCACAAAGCATCTTATGCTTATATGATAAGTGTTTCTGATCAAGGTACTTTATTTATGGGTGGTAACCATTCAAGAAAACACCACAAAGCATCTTATCCCACTGCGAGATGTGTTTTAGAACGAATTGCTTCGTTTATGGGTGGTAATGTTTCAAGAAAACCCCAAAAAACATCATAGCATACTACGAGAAGTATTTGTTGTACGAATACTTCACTTGAGGGTGGTAACCTTTCACTAAAACACAACGAACGAGCATAGAATACCACTCTAGGTTCTTCATGTCTGAGTACTTTATTTAAGGGTGGTAAACATTAAAGAAAACAACACAAACAACTTATCCTATTACGATAAGTGTTTCAAATCGGATTACTTCATTTATGGGAGGTAACGTTTCAAGAAACTCCATAAAGCATTATATCTTACTACGAGAATAGTTTCTTCTGTAAGTATTTCATTTAAGTGTCGTAACCTATCACCAAAACACCACTAAGAAGCGTAGAATGTCACTTTATGTGCTTCATGTCTGAGTACTTGATTTTGAGTGATTCAGATCATATTACTTCACTTATGGATCGTAACCATTGAAGAAAACACCACAAATAATCTTATCCTACTACGAAAAGTGTTTCAGAATGAATTACCTCGTTTGTGGATAGTAACGTTTCAAGAAAACCGTACAAATAATCATAGCGTAGTACGAGAAGTGTTTGTTCTACGAATACTTTAATTAAGGGTGGTAATGTTTCACTAAAATACCACGAAATAGCGTAGATTACCACTCTGGGTTCTTCATGTTCGTGCACTTCATTTAAGGGTGGTAAACATTAAAGAAAACAACACAAACATCTTATCCTATTAAGATAAGTGTTTTTGATCGGATTACTTCAGTTATGGATGGTAATCAATCAAGAAAACACCACAAAACATCTTATGCTTCTATGAGAAGTGTTTCTAATCAGGATACTTCATTTATGGGTGGTAACCATTCAAGAAAACACCACAAAGCATCTTATCCTATACCGTCCCAACATCTTCAGTTAGAGATGGTTCAGAATCGAGACGCCTAAACCGTCCCAACCTCTTCTATCAGACTAATGTTTTTTCAAACTGAGAGGGTTCTCTGAGCCCATAGCTTAAGTAGTTTGTTAGGATTTGTTTTTTACTTTTCAGGACTGCTGCTTAAATGCAGACTAGCTGTATTTTTCTGTTCTTAGCTGTTTTCTCTTTTTTCCCTAAATCATCCGGCACGTGGATGTACCTTGGCTTGTAGAACTACAATCCTTTTTTCTTCATTTCAATCAAAATTAAATACCTACGGGTTTACATCAAAAACAAAAAAAGAAAAAGAAATTACTGACAGGTGGGACCTCGATTGTTAAAAATCTCTCGTTGTCAGTGACAGCGATACGCTCACCAGTCACCCCTGGTGAATTTAACAAAGTAATAATATTTCCCTCCCAAATTCCAACTTCTTCTCTAGGAAGCCACTAGCCCACTACAAATAGAATACGGTAGTCGGTAAGCTAGAAGCTGAAAGCGCCAATCGAAGTAAAGATATGCAATATTCTTGCTCGATCGATTAGGTACCTCTCGGAATTTCTGATCAATTTTTTTTTTCTATAATCCATCTGATTTGAGATTGCGTTTCGCTAAACATCAGGTTAGATTGTACGTACGTGAAACATTTCCCCTTAATCGGAACCTGTTCCGATTATATCTGGAGATTCGTACGATCAGTTCATCGACACAAGAGCATTTGTCATTTGATAACACTGAAATTTTCTTATTCGGCTTCAGTGACAACTGACAAGCTCTTCTACTATGCCAAATGGTTATGGTTCATCAAAGGAAAAAAAAAAAAAACAAAGGGAAGGGAAGGGGCATTTATATCTTATTTATCCCTTGTTCTATGTATATGCAATCAAATCAAATAATATATAGCTCTTATGGTTCCTTAAGTAACAGATCTAGATACATTGTTACAAAATGTTTGACTTGATATTTGTAGAAATACAACTACTATGGCGACAATCTGTGTTAATAGCAATTATTTCTATGTTGAATGTCTACATGATTATTTTTAGCTACTCGAAAAGTGCTGACCTAAGATACAGGCAATTTATGCCTCTCTTCATTTTTTTCTTGCTTTCTTTTTTGTTCTTTGCTTATATGCATCACTTGTTTGCTTTGGTCTCATGTGATTACTTATTTACTTTCCTGTCACTTGGATTAGAGGTGCACAGTAAATGGGGCATGGCAAACGTAAGCAACTGATCTTTGAAGAATATCTTTCATTTTTTTGCAACCGCCATGCTGATAACCTCACCATCCAGCAGCTTAATCAGGTTCTTGTGTCTCCCTCATTCTCTCCGTCCTCCCTCCCTTTTGCGAGCAATTTTTTCACAATCTATCATATTTAATTTAGCAGATATTGTTCTTCCATGGATTCCAGCAGCTAAGACGTGGAAGTGAGATTCGAGTAACTAAGGTTTGACTTCTCAGTTTATTCAATTGACACTATTTCCTATTCAAACAACTAGAAATATTTTTTTCTGCCAAATAAAAACATACTTTTTATTTCCTCTCGCATACAACTTTTTTTGGTCCAATATACTTTATTTTGATTTGTAATAATATTGTTTCAAAAGATTTTTTTAGGTCCAGATATTAGTCTCCTTGCATTACTGATATTACATTACTTGTGTTTGGATAGGAGGAGATCATAGTTGCTGTCAGTTCACTTAATCTGATCCCACCTAGCAGATTCAGCTTGATTAATGGCAATATGCAGCTCTCTGTCATCACTCCCATGTCAGCACCATCTCTTGAGGTGGTGAAACATGACATCCGAGAGATCGGCTGGGAGGAGTGTCCCATGGGATCAATTTTGACAATTAACCCTGCAGCTTTGGCTATTACAAACAACTCGAACTCAACACCAACAAG
>CAXKVX010005035.1:0-13660 GCA_964058865.1 Eleocharis quinqueflora
ACAACAAAAGATAGAAGGTCAAGAGGGTCAAATGAAATATTACTTATACTGGTATGAGTTCACATGTTTGTGTGTGTGTGTGTGTTTGTGGAGAGAGAGTATGTATAAAGCACTTTGCAGCTCTGCCAATTTTTTTAAAAACAAATGGTGTTATATATTAAGATATTCATTAAGAACAATCCATTGTCCGTTGTGAAGTAAATAATTAATTAATGTTTTGAACTCATATCGAAAGTCCCCATTAATTGTAATGCTATTACTCTCATAATCGATCACTTAATTCGATCAGTAGATTTAACCATAGTTCTCCCACAGATATTAGAGGGCTCACATATTGAGTGATTTTTTTTTTCTTCTCGGGTCCTTAGTTCAGTGATTATGAAAGTTCTCGTACCAAAGTAAATAACAATATTTGCATACACCTTTAGGTACTATTTGTCAAACCAGCTAAGTGCAAAAAGCGATGTATTTAGTTTTGGAGTTGTTCTACTAGAAATCATCACAGGGCGCCCCCCTACTGGCGCCGGCACAGAAGGATGTAACTTGGTACAATGGGTGCGTCAAAAACTTTCTGGAGGAGATATTGAAAGCATAGTCGATCCCAAAATACAAGACAACTATGATATAAGCTCGGTTTGGAAAGTTGCTGATCTAGCAGTCCGGTGCACTGAAAAAACCTCTTTTAACAGGCCTACAATGAGCGAAGTGGTGATTGAGCTGAATGAAAGCATGGATTTGGAAATGTCAATGGGAGAAATACATATTGGAGGAACAGATAAGTCAGTAAGTACAATAAGTCAGAATAGTACTTTTCAGATGGCATACATGGGTGGCATCAAAGAGATGGGCCCCAGTGTGAGGTAACTTCACATGCCACTTAATTTCATCAATAAAGTGTTCTGCAAACTGAGGGAAAATTTGCGGCAAGATGCTCTTCTTGTTCAAAGCAAGAATTGAATATATATTTGGATTGTTCAATTTGAAGCCTTTCTAATGTTTTGTTTTGTAATTGACAAGAAATTTGCTTTCTTATTGCCTTTCTGTTTCTTATTCCTCTGCCTAACTTTTTAATGCATATTTGATCTAGTAAATATCATTCTTGATTCTCAAACACATTAAATAGGCTTCTAAAATCGGAATACATAAACAAAAGGATGTAATTATATTCGAAATTAGCAGTGTTTATTTTACATTATATTTAGATTTTAACTTTTCATAAGAGATGGGAAGTTTTTGAAGTTATTTACTCCTAGAGCAAGAGGAGTCTTGCCGTTGTTTTAAACTCGAGGACTTTGTCGCTCGACTGGGCCCTTTATCTCGACCAAGATAGCTTTCACAGGTTTCACTTCTCCGATATATGTCTCGGATGGTTTCTCACAAGTTCGCTCGGATACTGTCACAATTCTCTTAGAACATGTGGCGCTCAGCTCACGAGTAAATATTTATGGAGGAACTAAAATAAAATAACTTAGAGTCTGTTTGGCAAATCAATTAAGAAATAGTGCTAGAAGAGTGGTAAAAGATATTGCCCTCTGCCTCTTGCCTTTTCGGTCTTCAGCCCTCGAGTTCTTTCTGCTGCCACCCTTCGGGTCCTCAGCCCTCGGATACTTTCCCTTTGGATTCGAGTTCTTTGGGACTTCACCCGAGACTGTGTAATGACCAAGAAAATTGAGAATTTTTTTTCAAACTATAAAAATAAATTAAAGCTATAAAAATAAATTAAACATGATATATTCGAGCAGCTAGTAATAAAATATTAAACATTGTAAAACAACAACTTTAAATTACCAAACTAAATTGATACTTTCCAAACATGTCTAATTGATGTTCTGATAATAATTAAATCATAGAAAATTCATACTAACTACAATTTATATGATTTAAAATTTTATAGAAAGATAACAATATGGTCAACAACTTTTATGTTTTGAGTATATTTTCAAATTAGAAATGCATAATTTCAAAAAAAATTATTTTTTCAGACAATGCTCAGAAAAACGTCCAGCAAACAGCTGTAAATATTATAAGCATATCTCTTTCATACTAACTTTGAATGATACAACTAAAAATTCTATGAAAAGAGGACAACGAGCACTAAAACTTTTATGTTTTGTGTTTTGTGCAATTCGGAATTTATCTGGCCCAAATAAATTTGTTTTTCCAGCCTACAAAACTCTTCAGCCCAACTCTAGACAATTAGTGCAAGTCCTAACAATTAATGCTAACCTAGACCTCTAATTGCTATATATAACCCCCAAACCCCCTCTCTCCCTCACAAGATAGCAGCCACCTCTCCATTCCTCTCTTTCATTTGTGCAATGGGCATCTTTCTCCTCTCTCTTCCATTATTCCCTTGCACAAGTCATATTTCCCACATTTTTCCACAATAATCTCTTCAACTAAATATAAATAAGTTAACTAGTTCACGATGAAGAAGAAGAAGAAGAAAACTAAGAAAATTCATCTTTCCTCAAATCATCAATAAAATTTAAGAATCTCTCAATAATTCGTTTATTCATTTTCTTTTATTCATTTCTTCTTTCTTTTCTATTATAAAATTAGAAATCCCAACTCATGGTATAGTAGTTTGGAATAATAACCCAAGAAATCTTGAATTGAATTTTTCTTTCCTTTTTTGTTTGTTTTCTATTTCCTAATAAGGATAATAATTTCACCCTAATTCATGGTATAGTAGTTTGGAATAATAACCCAAGACACCAAGAATTGAATTTTTTTCTTGCTTTCTTGTTTCTGTTTCTTATTACGGATAATAAGTATATAGATCTAATCCATGGTATAGTGGTGTGAGATATCACTCAATATATCTAGTAATAGATCTCTTAGTATGAAATGGTCTACAAGACGTACTTGACTAAGAACACACATTAAGATTCTTTTTTTGTTTGTTTCGTCAATTTCTTCGTTTAATTTTGTAGGATTTATAATTCAATTACTATTCTTTAATTTAATATATTAATTTGTAAATCTTTAATTTATTTTATATCACACACCATAAAAGAAAATAATAAGAAAACAAGTATTAGTCATATAGTTAGGTGGAAATTCAACTTGAAAAAAATAATACTAGACATTAATATGTGTAGAAAAAATGATTAAGTTTTCTTTCATTTTATTATATTTATTTTTATTTTGTTCATTTGCATAAAATAATAAATATACATAAAAATAATATAAACATTATAAAGTGTAAATTGAATTTAATATCCTGTTAATTAGATTTTTCTTCTTTTCTTTTAATCTAACTTTCTTAATATTAAACTACATATTATTTCATAATTTCTTTTATTTAATTTTCCCTCCTTGAAAATTTGATTCTCTATTTTATTTGACTTTCTTCTTGAACAACAAACAAATTTAAGAAATATTAATAATTAATGTTCATTAAAAATTCATAGAAGAGCTAAACATGCCGTTAGAAATGCAAGGTACGGGTTTCTAGACTTCAATAATTTACTTATTTCGTATTGTTCATGTTTATTTTATCCTATCTCTATATAAATAGAGATGAGGGATCCGTAGCCTCCTTTTTGTAGCCTCTTGTAGCCTTTTCCATCAAAATCAATGAAAATTATCGATCCAGACCTTTGAAAATATTCTTCATACTAATATAGACTTGGAGATCAAATTTTACTTTTTTTTTTCTTACGATTTTATTGGACGGATAGAAAATTGGATGTCTATAAGTCATTAGATAAATCCAATTTTCAACCCATCCGATAAAATTGTAAAATAATTCAAAAATTGTAAAATCTTCAAGTCTATATTAGTATAAAAAATATTTTCAACAGTCCGGATCGACCATTTTCATTGATTTTGATGAAGAGGCTACGGATCATTCATATATATATACAAGAGGCTACGGATCCATGGCCTCCTTTTTCTAGCATCCGGTAGCCTCCGCCAACAAAATCAATGAAAATGATCGATCCAGACCTTTGAAAATATTCTCCATACTAATTTAGATTTGGAGACCAAATTTTACATTTTTTTGAATTTTTCTACTATTTTATCGGAAGGGTTGAAATTTTATTTATCTAACGATCTACATACATCAAATTTTCAACGCATCCGATAAAATAGTAAAAATATTCAAAAAAATGTAAGTTTTGGTCTCCAAGTCTATATAAGTATGAAGAATATTTTGAATGGTCCGGATCGACCATTTTCATTGGTTTTGATGGCAGAGGTTGCCGGAGGCTACAAAAAAGAGGAGGCTACTGATCCCTTCTCTTATATATATATATATATATATATATATATATACTAGTAATCGTACCCGTGCCAAGCAACGGGAGACATTATGAACGGAAAAGAATCATTTAAATTGCGTCTTGATCAAATATTATTCTTACGTGTTTCACATTTTTGTGAATTATTCGACGCATATTCAAAATTATGTGTTCTTGTCAATTAGTATAAAAAATAAATGCTTGAAGAAGTGCTTTTACCATTTTTCACGCGTATTTACCTTTCAACTACATAACAATATAATATATACATGCACTGCACAACAATATCATTTAGACGATGATTCTCTAGGTATCACCGATGTGTTGTCAACATAAATATAAGAAAGAAACTGATCTAGACAGCTTACAAAATAACATACAAGTAAAATCCCAAAAAAAACAAATAAAGTGTCACACTCACATGAGCTTAATTATTTAGTTTGCTTTAAAGATACTAACATAAGAAAAACTAAAGATAAAAATGCTAGAAGCACATCTGCTAAGAAATGGAACTTAACATAAGAAAGAGAGCATATTACACTTACCAATATTAGTCATCTTCTAGAACCTCCTGGTACACTACATTGGACGTGTAAACTCTTGGTTGCGTTACTTTACTAACAGGTCTAATCAAAACCTTTGTATTCCTACGGGATGTCCCTCTTGATTTGTCATGCGTTGTGTGTAATACGTCATTCGTCATGCGTCATAGGTCATGGGTCGTCATGATTCATGTGTCATGCGTTATGTAAGATCGATGTGTCATGTGTCATGTGTCATGCGTCATTCGACTTGCGTCATGCTTCTTGGTTCATGTGTCATTCGCCGTACATCATGTAACTTGCATAATGACCAATGTGGCATGCATCATGCGCCATGCGTCATGCGTCATGCGCCATGCGTAATGCGACATGCGTCATCCGTCATTCGACATGAGTGATTTGTCATGTGTTGTGTGTAATACGTCATGTGTCATGCATCATGTGTCATCATGCGTCAAGCATCTTGCGTGATCCGGCATGCGTCATGGGTCGTCATGCTTCTTGGTTCATGCGTCATTTGTCGTAGGTCGTCAGTCGCCATTGGTCATGCTGCATGCGTCATGCGGCAAGCGTCATGCGTCATGCGGCACGCGTCATGCAACATGCGTCACGCGGCACGCGTCATGCGGCATGCGTCTTGCATCATGCGTCATCTGTCGTCATGGGTTATGTGACATGGGTCATGCGTCATGCGTCATGCGACAAGCGTCAAGCGTCAAGCGGCAAGCGTCATGTGTCACGTGTCATGCGGTATACGGCATGCATCACACGTCATGCGTCATGCGTCATGCGTCATGCGTCATGCGTCATGCGTCATGCGTCATGCGTCATGCGTCATGCGTCATGCGTCATGCGTCATGCGTCATGCGTCATGCGACATGCGACATGCGACATGCGTCACAACAGTTTAGCCCGAGGAAGCGCACGGACGTAGATACTTGATAACTAATACTGAGTACTTAGCCAAATTTGAGAAGGTAAACACATATTTTCTGGTTGCTAAATTTGCATCAGATTATTTCCTATTTCTTTGAGCGGATTTTTCAGAATTTGATCTCGCTTGATAAGGTTGTTGAAGCTATCTCTAACGATTGCTTACGCATCTTATGTGTCACTGCGGTTTATTTTGAGAAGGTAAACACATATATTTTCTGGTTGCATCAGATTATTTTCGAATATGTCCTATTGCTTCTACTCGACTGTTGAGTCGACGTAACGGCGCCATGGAGGTTTTTTTTCTAAACAGCAACAGAGAAGATTGTAAAATACCTGAAATTGAATGAAAGAATTAACAAATTCAATCCAGAGATTCAAACAAATATTTTAAAAATTTGGATAGTAATCCAGATTTATACATACATTGCATAATTTCCAATGCTATATTTAAAAAATCATCAGCAAAATAAAAGATATTATTTATGCAACTCGTATAGTAATATTTCGTAAAATGTATGTTATAAAAAAACAGACAAAAACAACTTAGTTTAAATTCTCCTAACTATGATATAGGTCCCATAAAAATTAGTTCTTATATCATGTGTAGGTCCCATAAGTTTATATCATGTGTAGTTCTTATATCATTTATAAGATAATAGTTTTGAGAAAATACATCAATCTCAAATATCAATTATATTTTGAAAAATATATGTAAATGCGGATCTTTGAACTTCAAATTAAATGCATGAAAAAATAATTAACAAAACAAAATTACAAAGCAGGATTGAATATTGCACCTTTTCATTAATTTCATGATTTGAAGTCTAACCAAAATATCAAAAAATATATATATATATATATATATATATATATATATTTTTACAAATTAACTAACTCGCAATTTCTTGTAATTGTAAATTGTTGGCAGAAATTATTGGTCAGTAGTATGATTCTATAATTTTTTAAAATACTATAATTTTTTACTTTGTCATAGTCAAAGTTATGTGACATTTAACCAATTTTTTAGTTAAAAAATAATGAATAGCTTAAATATTTTATACATTAGTATGGTAATGCGACTATGAATTGCATGCTTGAAAATTAGTTTGTACAGGAAATATTAATATTTAATAGTTTAAAATATTTTGGCACAACTTTCCATTTGCTTCTCTAGCTAATAAAATGCAATGCCACAGAAGATTTCAATATGTAAATAATTAGCCTTCTAATACTTACCATATATAATTTGTACAAATGACATTATTGTCCTTATAGAATCAAGCATTGTGTATCAGTATTCTCTGATTTGAAGGGTATTTTAGTCCATAAAAAAAGTAAGACTATGACAAATGGAGAACACCATTTCTTAGGTGCTTTATAAGATAGTATAGATATAGAGAAATGCTATGGTGCATTACAATGCCAAGGGGTTTTTGGCATCAAGCTTTCTGGACCGTTAGATCTATCTCCTGATCAGATCGCTGATGAGATTAAAATTTCGAAATTGGACGCTTCCAGTCCAGTCAGCTCGACTTGATTCATTTCAAATAAATTTGAATCCCGACATTCTCTTTTCTCTCGCATAAACCCTTCCCGACATTAGTCTCCTCCCTCTCTCGATTCGAAACTCTAGCTCTCGATTCAAAATCCTCGCCTGGAGATCTAAAGCCCACTCGTCTCCTCCCTCTCACCTGACCATTTGCTGACGTTCTCTCTCTCCATCTGAAACTAAAGATCATGATTTCCCTCTCAATGCCGTGAAGTTCCAAAAAGGGTATTTGTTCATCTGAAGGTCGTGATTTCCCATTCATTAAGGTCGATTTTAATATCGCAAATGTAGCTTGAAATTTTACTAGTAGTTGTGTCTCTATGGCTTTATTTACAATGTCGTGTTTTGCCTCTAGAATATATTACATAGTCGTGATTTTCGACTAGTATTGGCATGCATCTATATTAAATTGTGCTGTTTATGGAACTAATAATGATTGATCAGTACCTAAGAGATGTCGTATGCAGTAGTTTGTATTAGATTTCTACAAAAGTTTAGAGATTTCTCAGAGCTTTTGGCTAATGTTTTCTGGTATGATAAGGCATGATCAATAATGTATCTATTTGTATCTGATAAAATGTTTACAAAATAACAAGATAGGTACTGTTTTACTTTTATTGCTGGTACAAATATGTACCCAAACAACTGTTTGTATCTGATCCATTTTGTTGTTATAGTGTTTACTATTTTTGCAGTTATTGACGTAGAATTCAACTATATCCTACTCAAATATCAAATGGAACAGTAAGAAGATAAAATGAACATGATGTACAAGAATATTAGAGCACTCGTAATTGTTGTCAGCTTTCTCTTTGTGTTAGTTCTTTGAAGTTGCATGAGATGTAATTAGGATATTAGTTTTATTTAGATGTTAGTTAAGCTTGAAGAATGTTAGCTTGGATGTAGTGTACTAATTTTAATTTGATAACAGTATAGTTCAGATAAAATCATACAAGAAAATAAAAACACCAAATCTATTACGAAATTTGCAACCTCAGTATATACGAAAGGAGATGAGCCTCATGAAATTAACAAAAAAGGAGAGGCGCCTCCACGAAATCAATAAAATAGGAGAGGAGTTCGATTTCTAACAAAAAAGGCACTTCGATTTTCAAAAGTGACGGAGAGCAGTCTTACCGGTACCAACATAGAGAATAACACAGATCGCGAGAGAGATCAGCTCGTTGAGAGATAGAGGGGGGGCCGTTGTGAAGCATAGAGAGGCGCCAGGTGGAGAGGTGGCGGAGCAAGAGAAATCTAGGGTTTTCGAGAGGAAGGGTACAATCGAGAGTTATGAGAGAGAATGTCGAGATTCAAATGACTTGAAATGAAAGTCGAGCCGACAGACTGGAGGCATCCAGTTCCAAAATGTTAATCTCATCAGCAATCTGATCAGGAGATAGATCCAACGGTCTAGAAATCGTAATGCCAAAGCCCTCTTGGCATTGTAATGCACCATAGCATTTCTTTCTCTCTCTCTCTCGCAACCGCTCCATGGTAGCAAATGTAAATCACCGATCCGGACCATTGAAAACATTCTACATATTAATATAGACTTGAAAAAGAAATTTTACATCTTTTTGAATTTTTTTTACTATTTTATCGGATGGATTGAAAATTTATTTATCTAAGATTTACAAACATCCAATTTTCAACCCTTACGATAAAATAGTAAAAAAATTTCAAAAAATATAAAATTTGGTCTCCAAATCTACATTAGTATGGAAAATGTTTTCAATGGTCCGGATCGACGATTTACACTTGGTATGATGGAGCGATTGCGAGCGGCTACGAAATTGATGGCGACTACGGATCCCTCCTCATATATATACATATATATATATATATATATATGAATCTCGGTGGACATAACGTGCAAAAGACTGAATTAAACAGATAAAATCGAATCTGAATAATAACCCTTTATTTTGTCAATCTGAGGAGACCGCTGAAATTAAAGTAATAAATTTGTTGATCAACACGCACTGTTACACCATTTTCACCGCATATAATCCTACACAAATATGAGTACTTCGGTCTCTTCAAAAAAATCTCGCTGCTTCAAAAATAAATCTATTCTATTTAATATCTTGTCGGCCCCATATTGCCGAAATTTTTAATAATAAACAAAATAAAATATAAAACAACAGAAATAAGAAGATATCTCGATTTTTTATCAAAATAGGCAAACCGAAAATTAAGAATCCGGTCCAGAACCGGAATCTTAGAATCCAGTCGTATATTAATTACCCACTGCTGCCTCTTCTCTCTTTCCTCTCTTCCTCTCTCGGATCCCCCATTTCTCTTCTTCTTTTCTCCTCTTCTTCTCAAAAATTCTCCTTTTTATTTTTTCATTTCTCTTCTTCTCAAATCACAACGCGAAGATTTTGCAAGATTTCTCCTCTTCTCCAACAGCCAACAAATTGGTACGTTTTTTTACTAATTTTTTTTATTAATAACTTAATTAATATAATTTTTGTAAATAATTTAGTGGGTGTAAAGAAATAAGTTAGTTATTGATTAATCTGGTTTTTTATTATTTAGTTAATGTTTTGTAAAATATTTTATTATTTTTGTTTATTAAATAAATTAATCCTTTCAAAAAATTGCAAAAAAAATTATTATAAAATAGATAACTTAATTTGCATGCATTGATAAAATTAAAGAAATTTGTGTATTGTTAATTTTTAAAGAAATTTGCTTTTGCATGTTATAATTGGCATGCATAAATTATTAATATTAAATTTGCATGCTGTGTTATTACCATGGTTAGCCTCGAAGAAGTACTTCTTGCCCTAGTACCTCAGAGGTTCCTTCTGATGAGGTCCCGACTGATCAATGACCTTATACGAACTTGCTGCAAATGCCTCTCGTTCAGCACAAGATTTCAACGCTTAAAAAAAGGTATTTTTTACAAACTAAAGATTACTTTCAAAATATAAAATACTTGTTAACAATGAAGTAGTAACGTATAAACTTATGAAATATTGCAGGAAAAGGAAGATCTGAAATGTATATCTCATTTGGTTAAGATACCATTTGATGAGAGATGCGGTCCTGCATTAAAGAGACTGGGATTGTATCACATTTCGAAGGTCGGTCACGTGAGACGAGATAAGGCATTGATCACGGCTCTTGTAGAATGGTGGAGGTCGGAGACCAACACATTTCACATGCCTGTGGGTGAGACTCGTGTGTGCCTTATGGTAGGGTGTGGACGGGACCGAAATTGTGGGGTGAGAATCCTCATAATTGTGGCGTGGGACACCCTCGTGACGATTTAGATAAGTTGCGCGATACTGGGATTGATGTTGTATGGGAGCCTTATACCACTGAGATTTTGTCCCTTTTTACCATCGATCGTGGATCACGATCGCGACCTCTGGATGTTTAGGGTACCTATGATTCACTTTTGGATAATGTCATTTCATTTTCCCGATCGAGTTATGAGGCAGTTTGGATATCGCCAGCCTGTTCCTCTGGTGGCCCCGTTATCTTTGGTAAAGACTTTGCAGTTAGAGAGTGTTGAGTATAGTGCTATGCCGAGGGATTATCACTGGGGTATTCATTGGCAGAATTATTACAATATTTGGAACCAGTGGCGTGCATGTCGTGTTCCCGTAGATGGCCCGCATGATGAGCGTTGGTATACTAGAGAGTATATGCAATGGTACGAGGACAATGGTATGAGGACAATAAAGCTGGAAATCTACTTTGGCAGTGACGTGACACAACCACGCCCTCCTCCTGAGCCGGCTCGCACGCAGACATATGTCTCTGATAATGATGTGTATACTCGAGTGGTCAATTATCTTTCCTAATTTTTTAGCAACACTTAATATTTGTTATCATTCTCTGATAGTGAAGATTGATTATTGTTATTTTGCAGCGTATGCGAGCATTTAAAGATGCTGTGGCTGCAGTCCAAAATGTCTTCACCCAAGGTTTGAAGAAATTTGGCAAAAAAATGTTGATATCTTGTCGAGGGCACATGGATGATGTCGGCCAAGGACCTCGATTTCAGAAGTTATTGAGAGAAGCCAATTTACCCAAGGTTGCCGAGGACATCCTGACGGATGACGAGCCCGAGCTGCCCGAGGAGTTTCCTGTTCATGCTACAGATGCGAGGTGGAGCGATTATTATCGGGGAGACATGAGCTATGAGGAGTTCATTGCAAGTCAGACTGCCCCGGTAATTATATACTTTAATAAGTATTGTGAAATATTGATTCCGAAAATACTAACAAATGTATTTCGAAGTAGGTATATGTGACACAGGAAACCTTTGGACCGTACCAAGGATATACAGACCCCTCATTCAAGACAAGCCAATCTTCGCAGGTTCGTGATTATATATATTAAATCTTTGACTATGATTCACTAGTTTTTTTTTGTTTCTGATTCATATGTTTTATTCTAAGAAGGCAGTCGCGGGCCACGACTTTGTCGAAAATTTATTTGACTGCACTCAGTACACAGGAGGTGAAGATCCATTCTTCGTGCAGACCCCTGCTCCTCCGGTGGTATCATAGGATAATGAAGAATGCACATGTAGGGGGCGTGCGCGATCCAAGCTGTATTGCACATCGTAGGGGGCATCGAAACATTGAAGGTCGACAATTTCAGAGGTTGAGTCTATCAGATTTTTAGTATAGCATGTTGGAGGCTTTTATGTTGTAGGACTTTATGTTAGAGACATTATGATAGAGACTTTTATACATATAATGTGTGGTTTTCATATATCAAATAATATATTCTTCTTCATGCGTCTAACGTCTAACGTTTAATAGTCATACGCCAAGCGTCGTGCATGAAGCGTCAAGCGTCAAGCGTCAAGCGTCAAGCGTCATGCATCAAGCGTCAAACGTCATGCATCAAGCGTCAAGCGTCAAGCGTCAAGCGTCAAGCGTCAAGCGTCAAGCGTCAAGCGTCAAGCGTCAAGCGTCAAGCGTCAAGCGTCAAGCGTCAAGCGTCAAGCGTCAAGCGTCAAGCGTCAAGCGTCAAGCGTCAAGCGTCAAGCGTCAAGCGTCAAGCGTCAAGCGTCAAGCGTCAAGCGTCAAGCGTCAAGCGTCAAGCGTCAAGCGTCAAGCGTCAAGCGTCAAGCGTCAACCGTCAACCGTCAAGCGTCAAGCGTCAAGCGTCAAGCGTCAAGCGTCAAGCGTCAAGCGTCAAGCGTCAAGCGTCAAGCGTCAAGCGTCAAGCGTCAAGCATCATACGTCATGTATCAAGCGTCATACGCCAAAGCATCATGCATAAAACGTCATGCATCAAGCGTCAAGCGCCAAGCGTCATGCATCAAGCGTCATGCATCAAGCGTCAAGCGCCAAGCGTCATGCAACAAGCGTCAAGCATCAAGCGTCATGCATCAAGCGTCATGCATCAAGCGTCAAACGTCATGCATCACGCGTCAAGCATCAAGCGTCAAACGTCATGCATCATGCATCAAGCGTCAAGCGTCAAGCATCAAGCGTCAAGCGTCATGCATCAAACGTCATAAGCCAAGCGTCAAACGTCAAGCGTCATGCCTCAAGCGTCATGCATCAAGCGTCATACGCCAAGCGCAAGGTTTAAAATAGTAGTTCGCCCGATTTAGCGGTGGAGGAGTGATTTAGCGTTTAGAGTTTTATCGGTGATAAAACGGTCGATAAACTACCATATCGATATTTATATCATACAGAAAAAAAATGAAAAAGTCACCTAAAACTTGATCTCCTAAAAAATAACAATTAAACAGCAAAAATAGCTATATCACCACTAAAACCGCTATATCGCCGCTAAAACGCTAAATCATGTCCGCTTTATCGGCCGCTAAAACTGTTAAAACCGTATTTTTCAATAAATCTTGCGTTAAAGCTCCAAAAACCGCTAAATCGTCGTTTTATCACCGCTATTTAAAAGATTGGCCAAGCGTCATGAATGAATCGTCAAGTATCATGCATCATGCATCAAGCATCATACGCCAAGTGTCATACGCCAAGCGACATGCATGAAGCGTCAAGCATCATGCATCAAGCATCAAACGTCATGCATCAAGCGTCATGCATCAAGCGTCATACGTCAGGCATCAACCGTCATACGCCAAGTGTCATGCATCAAGCGCCATGCATCAAGCGTCATGCATCAAGCGTCAAGCGCCAAGCCTCAAGCGTCATGCATCAAACGTCATGCGCCAAGCGTCATGCATGAAGCGTCAACCGTTAAGCGTCATGCATCAAGCGTCAAACGTCATGCATCAAGCGTCAAGCATCAAGCATCATACGTCATGCATGAAGCGTCATGCATCAAGCGTTGTACGCAAAGCATCATGCGTCAAGCGTCTTGCATCGAGCGTCAAGCATCATACGCCAAGCGTCAAGCGTCATGCATGAAGCGTCAAGCGTAAT